>JAGFPH010001977.1:72475-88199 GCA_018207615.1 Philaenus spumarius
CTAACTTTGCCCCCCCCCCCCCTCCCAAACCTCCCCTAAAATTTCGAATTTTTGGAAACCTTTCTTAGAGAGCACCTACGGCCCTAGAAGAAGCTACCATACAAAATTTCATTCCAATCCGTTCAGTAGTTTTAGAGAAATCGTGATTTAGAAACTTTGACCCCCCCCCCCCACCCCCCCCCAACATTTCGAATTTTTGGAAAACCTTACTTAGAGAGCACCTACGGCACTAGAGGGAGCTACATACAAAATGTCATTCCAATCCGTTCAGTAGTTTTAGAAAAATCGTGATTTAATAACTTTGACCCCCAAAACCCACCCTAAAATTTCGAATTTTTTATAAAAACCTTTCTCATTGAGCATCTATGGCCCTAGAGGAAGCTACATACCAAATTTCATTCCGATCCGTTCAGTAGTTTTTGAGAAATCGTGATCAGTGAGTCAGTGGATTTGGCTTTTATATATATAGACTAGGGGAGACCCCTGCGTGCTCCGCACGCCAACCCCCAATGGAACCTTCTAAAAACCTATGTTATGTTTAATTATAATAAAGGTGTAGTATTAATAATAACCTCAAAACTAAGATGGTAAATAATGTTAAATATTCAAACCAAATTATTTCTTATATTTTATAACAGCAGTAACTGTTAATAATGGTTAAAAGAACCAGCAAGGCTCAGGTCTACACTTTAAAACTCTAACCTAAAAGGTGGAAGTACAAAAATAATTGCTTCAAATTTTGAAATCAGCTGTTAATGGAAATATTGAAGCAGCTATGTTATCTGTTATTTTATTCAATTGGTTGCTATGGTAATAAATGTAAATACACGTGTTGATTTATCATTCTAGTCATAACCTAAGATTTTTTCCGACTAAATTTACAAATATATTAAAATAAAAAAAGGTTTTTACCGAAATGAATTATAGCCTATGTTACTCAGGGATAGTGTAGCTTGTTATTAGTAAAACTATTTTTTCAATCGGTTCAGTAGTGCCAGAGATTACCCCCTACATACAAACAAACAAACAAACAAACTTTACCTCTTTTTATAATATTAGTATAGAAGATATAGATATATATATATATAAATGTATAATATGTGTTCGCACTCTAGCGGCCGCATTTTAAGTCCGATTTGGTCCATATTTGGTACACATGTCGGTTGTCTACGTCGCTCGGACGAGTTGGTTAGCCAAAAATATCCAACAACCGGAAGCACGTTTTTTGACCGAAAGTAACTATTTTTTTAGATTTTTCCTACGAGAATGAATTTGTTTTAGAGTTTTTTCAAAAAAAATATAAATGTAGGATGTTATTCTGCACATTTTGTTTTTTTACGCGACCTGGTAGCTCGCTTGGTTCCGCCAAAATCGATCAAAACGTAAAATACCGTAAAAGTACCCGGTTCAAAGCAATGTGGCGGATTTTACCGTGGGGTTGGCGTGCGAACTATGCAATGCTTTGTGAATTGAAGATACTCCCAATATGCAGAATGGCGTGCGAAGCACGCAATGCAATGTGTATTGAAGACACTCCCAATATGAAGGTTGGCGTGCGAAGCACGCTATGCTTTGTTTATTGAAGATACGCCCAATATGCGGAATGGCGTGCAAAGCACGCAATGTATTGTGTATAAAAGATACTCCCAATATGCGGAATGGCGTGCGAAACACGCAATGCAATGTGTATTGAAGACACTCCGAATATATGAAGGTTGGCGTTGCGAAACACGCAATGCTTTGTGTATTGAAGATACCCCCAATATGCAGATTGGCGTGCGAAGCACGCAATTCACTGTGCATTGAAAATACTCCCAATATGCGGAATGGTGGCGAAGCATTTTGCAACTATTCAGCACCGTCGTGAATAGACCTATTTCCCAAATTGTTGGTTAAAACCCTAAAACATAAACAAAATTTTGGAAATTTACAACTCACGTAAGCGGTTCAGCTGCGTGGTCGAATTATTTTACAATGTTATCAATGTACTGTACACATTAAATAAGAAATAACAGTAGCTTTTTACTTTTGTTTGTTTGAATAACATTAAATAGTTAACATGTTTTGTGATAGGCTACAACTAAGGTCCAAGCGTATAGTGCAGCTCGACGCCTGAAAAACACAATGAAAAACAATAGGGCTTTTAAGCACTGCCTCTGGAAGCTATTGCAGTTCCTACAGCAATTGTTTTTTGCGGCCAGCGCCAGGCTGCATAAAACGCGCACATAAAAGGGGTCTAAAGTAGAACGAGTGTGCATTGGATGGCAACCCAGCTGTGATAGAATAAAATAGCGGTATTCTGAAAATTCGATAATCTATCTTCTCTCTATTCATCTATTGTATAAAAATGTAAATGTGTACAATCGTGAGACTCCCGACAGGAACGAAGTTTATCACGCTTTTTCTTCAATTCTTTTACCATCCTTAACGGCAACAATTAACGGCCTTAATCTTTCAATTGCCGTTTATTATCAGATTGTTTTTATCCAAATATTTACTGTTCCCATACGTTTGATGTTGTTTTAATAAAGGTGTAAAAATAATAATAATTTCAAAGCTAAGATGGTAAGCACAGTTAAATGTCCATTCATTGCAAATACATTCAATAAACATAAAATGTTGGTCATTAGTCGAGGCCTAACCTAAAATTATTGTATATATGTTTAATTTTTTTAACTTATAGCTGTCTAACGGCAACATAAATACAATAATTTTAGGTTAGGCCTAGACTTAAAATTACTTTCTAGGTAAAATAAATTAAATATACACACAATAATTTTAGGTTAGGCCTAGACTGATGAACGAACATTTTTTGTTTATTGAATGTATTTCAGCTCTCGACGATAATATCTGAACTTCGCCGGACGGAACCGATCGTCTCTTACTTTAAATTGATGGACCAAAACACGTGTTTCTTGAATGTATTTACATTAATTGCCATAGCAACCAATTTGGTAACGCTTTTTCCGTTACGTGTATTTTGTATTTATCGTTGCCATGGCAACCAATTCATTTTTCGTTGCGCATTACAATTTCTATTTGTTAACTCCTAACGCAACCAGCGTTAAGGAACTTCGTTTTAAAAATTCCTGTTATTCAAGCAAAAACTTTGGTCCTACTGCACATGCTCAGGATCCAGGTCCCAACGCTACCCAAGTGCCTCTGTCCATGTAACGTCTCCACGGGCCACTGCACCCCTCCTGATTCATAATTGTTTTATTGTTATGCATCTATTTTCAGCGAATTTTCATAGGAAAGATGAGCTATTGCAGTGACTCGAATGATGAGTCCTAAGTCTCAATGGTAGTCTAAGTAGTCAATGATCATGGTCCGCAGAACACGTTTTGACAATACCATAAAAATACCTAATTCAAATTCACGTGGGGGGGGATTTCTGATACGAGGTCGACGGCTGGGATTGAAACTCGCAAAGTGAATTTGACCGCTGAGAGCGAAGCGAAGCAGTCCATAATCCGAGGCCGCAAAATGTACCTTCTGTACACTAACGACATCCTAGTTCACCCAGCGACCAAGGAAATACTATAGACTGGCAAAGCCCATGCACAACGCATTACGGGAGTTTAAGCAGACCACGCCCACTCATAGGTGAAAACACCGGATTCTGTATCCGGTACTCATTTTAATTCGCGTTTCATTAACACCGTTTGAACACACACTTAGTGTTGAGATAAGATTCTGAAATTTTAAAATATTGCTTAAAACACTATGACCATGCTGACGGTATCATATAAAAATAGAAAAATATATTTTATGTAGCGGGAAAAAATATAAAACAAAGAAAGTCAACGTTGTGTTTAGACGACATGAAATTTAATAATAGCGAGAAAGTTTTGTATTTCTTGGGCTGATGATTTGTCAAAGCGTAAAAGTTGTTGGAAATCAACCAAAAAAGAAAAAAATATTCTTTACATTTCTTTGTAAAACGCCTGTGGTTCTTTACATTTCATATAGTATCCGTGGTTAAGCCTGTAGGCTGTGGTATAGTGACGAGTTGGTTTGATTGTTTTGTGAACCGGCGCGCCAACACCATCGCTAAGTCTTGTAATTCATTTGTACCGCTATTGCCTGTTCTATTACTTGTACCATGCATTCATGGTCCGAGTAATTATAATTTAATAAAAATTGTAATATTAAAATTGTATAATAAGAACAATAACAATAAGGAAACTAAATGAGTTATACGGTTTTGAAAGAAAACAACACTTTATTCAAAATTAAAACTATAAAACAATCCTTGCCCTAGAATAAAAAATAAAGTTAGAATAGAATGTAGCACAGGGTATAGAATATCAACACTATGTCTGCACTGCCAGAGAATGACTGACGTTCGGAAGTAGCAGAGTCGGACGTTTTCATCCCCACCACTCATAGGTGAATCGGCTTCAAGCCTTGCGCGACATTGCCTGTCTATAAATAGTATTCCTTGGTCGCTGAGTTCACCACCCAGTGTGATTGCATCTTTTTGCTGATAATTCCATATTCTACTACACGTCCTCCGGTGCACATTTTGGAACAAAAATCATCCAGCACAGACAAAACAGAAGCCAGATATTTCACTAACAAAACAATAACGCCAAAAACCCAATTACACCTAAGTGGTTCCCCATAGCTTGGAAAAGTAAAGTGAAATATCTGGGTGCAATACTAGATAGAAAGCTAACAAAAGTAAGTAAGTAAGGCAAAAACAAGTTAATCATAAGAAAGCTAACCTTCAATCAGCACGTCTCACGAGTTTTGCAAATGCATCGGAAGGGAAATTTAAGAGCTTGCTATTCAGGAAGGATGTAAGAAATTAACTTTTGAATGCTTGATTAGGTATTTATGCGTAAACTAGCTGGCCCGATCCGGCTTTGTAGGCCTACGGATAGACAAATCAAAGTTAAATGTATATTAACAAAAAAATATATTATATCAACAAATATATTACACTATGTATTTCTTATGGGGATTATTAGTAACTTTTACCGCCAAACCTTCCCTAAAATTTTGAATTTTTTTAAACCTTTCATAGCGACTACCTATATGACCCTAGAGGAAGCTACATACCACATTTCGTTCCAATCCGTTCAGTGGTTTTGGAAAAATCGTGATTTAGTAACATTGACCCCCCCAAACCTCCCTAAGATTTCAAATTTTTTGAAACCTTTTCTTATCAGCACCAACGGCCCTAGAGGAAGCTACATACCAAATTCCATTCCAATCCGTTCTGTAGTTTTAGAGAAATCGTAATTTAGTAACTTTGAACCCCCAAACCCCCCTAAAATTTCGAATTCTTTGAATACCTTTCTTAGCGAGCATCTATGACCCTAGAGGAAGCTACTTACCACATTTCGTTCCAATCCGTTCAGTGGTTTTGGAGAAATCGTGATTTAGTAACATTGATTCACCCAAACCCCCCTAAGATTTCAAATTTTTTGAAACCCTTTTTTATCAGCACCAACGGCCCTAGAGGAAGCTACATACCAAATTGCATTCCAATCCGTTCAGTAGTTTTAGAGAAATCGTGATTTAATAACTTTTAACCCCCCAAACCCCCATAAAATTTCGAATTTTTTTAAAAGCTTTCTTAGTGAGCCCCTATGACCCTAGAGGAAGCTACATACCAAATTTCATTCCAATCCGTTCAGTAGTTTATGAGAAACCGTGATCAGTGAGTCAGGGGATTTGACTTTTATCTGTATAGATACCAACAATTTACGCCAAACGCCATAATTGTGCCCCAGTATAAAATACGGGAAGACCGTATAACTGTACATATTTTAGCAAATTATTTTAAATATAAAGATTATACTTATAAAGAATTAGTAAGGCAAGTAACTCCAAATTACTCACTGCAAGACGTGAAGTCAGATTAAAAATTAATCTGCAAAGGAAAATAGGCCTACTGTATCTACCATAGCATGAATGGTACTGCTCAAGGTTGCAACCTTGGTCCAATGCTTTTCCTTGTATTTATGAATGGCATTGGGAGCATGCCGTAATATTTCAATTGTTACCTCATGCCGCAGGCTTGATGATATCAACGTATTTCACACACGTTTTAAATGAAGGCCTAGAATTTGTATTAATTACACCACAGCTTAATGTAAAAACAAGAAGTTTTAACGTCAAAAACATGTAGGTAGTGCTAGTGGTAGATACGTGTTTGTTTTTTGTGGGTAATTGATGCATAGTCTACGCAACTATCAGATTTCCGCTATGGAAACTTGATCTTGCAAAACTGTTGAAGTGATACAAAAAATTGTTTTAAAACTTTAGTATCCATTATGAGATATGAAACTTTGTTCTTTACTTAGTCGTGTAATAGTTTTGTTTGTTTTTAATAAATTTACAGATTAATTAAATACAATAGAAACATAGTTATTTAATATTTTATTTTTCAGAAAATGGTCGACTTCATTATTTTACCATGGTGGTAATTACGCCATCGTTCAGTTTATCAGAATTATTTTTAAAGTTCCTTGGCAAAAATATTTGACAGTGTATTGTGGGCATCTATACATATAAATAAAATGAAAGTGTCTGTCTGTGATTTTGAAATAAAATACTTTTTTTAAGCTCATATGGTTATTTACACGTTACCAACACCTAAATATGCATTTCTTAATTTTTTGTCCGTCTGTTTGTTTGGACTAATCTCCGGAATGGCGGAACAAATTTTGACGAAACTTTCATTTGTATGTAGAGGACTTTTCAGAGACAATCCAGGCTACTTTTTATCCCGAAAATGTTAAGAATTTACATTTTTGAATTGAAAAAATGTAAAAATTATTGCCAAATTAGGGGTTTTACTTAAGGGTCTGCTCCAGTAAACGAGAAAGCAACCGAAAACGAAAGCGCTTCTCACTATATCCCTATCTAAACAGTGCAACTTCTTGCAGCTGAACGCTTTGAAATTGCCTCATTTCAAACCATTTTATAAGTCTATCTTTTTTGAGTGTTGATAAAAAAACTGAATATTCTTTATAAAATTTCGAATCCAGCTTGCAAATTATTAATTTTTTACTGCGTTAGGAAAAAAATTCAAACTTTGTACTTAGAAAATGTCAATTACATAACAAATCAAAAGCATTTAAAAAAAGCTAAATTGCAAGACGGATGTGTATTGTGACTGTGCTTAAAATGAGACCTTGCAAACAATTTTATGATAAAAAATAAACGAAATAAATGGTTTGAAATTTAACATTGCTCTTATGGGATAAAAATGCAATATGGCCGCCACTACAGCAGACCCTTAAGGACGTAAGGACACGAGCATTATAAACAAAACAACTGATTTGGATCAAAAGCTTAACACTTTGACAAGATCTTATGTGTTTTAATTAACCGATACGCTGAATTAACCGTTAAACACATATCAAAACCGTATGCAATAACGTGAAATGTATTTACTCATAGGTGTTAAGTACACCTTTTGTAATTTTTATGTTCGTTCTTGAGGTTTGAGTAGCAAACTGTCGGAAAATTAACTGTTAGCGTTTATTGGCGAATAGCTAATAACTTGCGTAGGCCTAAAAGGGACATAGATCGATTTGGGCAAAATTCACTGTACGTTTTTTGGCCGTGGAACTCGGATCTAAAATCTTTTTTTTTAATTGCGTGTAATGGCAAGGCACAATATTTAGCCAATAGTAATTTAATTTATTTAATCAAATCTGTGAGCTAAGCCGCAGGTAACAGCTGGTATTTTATAAAAAAAACTGCTTTGGGGATAAAATGTGAAAGGTTGGTATTACCTTTTGAAAAAACAGAATAAAACAAAGACAGTTACCAAAATAAGAAAATAAAACGACAAACATTTTTTTAAATTTTTAGACATGCACATTTTTATTTTCCAAAATTATACATTTTTTAAAGTTGTAAGACTTGTCGAAAAGTAACCGAATTGGATTGTTTGAAGGCATATAGAACAAACAATGTTTGGTAAAATTTTGAAATCTGAGAAAAACTCTGTTTATTAATGGTAAATAGAAAAACCATGTTCAAAAACCAAAATGTTGTTAGTTTTGGGTCGCCACTTAATACGTTAAGTCAAAAATATCTTTCAGAATGTTTACTTTTCAAAAGTACTGTAAAATGGTGTCATTTGAAATGTATTCAAAACCATCCCAATCCCATAATACGTCATTTGTAGCACTAGTCTTCGAAACACAATATTTTCAACAAACAAAAGAGCGGGAATTCGGTTTATTAAATTTCTAAATTCATGCAGTAGGCCTACTGTTTATCTAAAATTTCTAAAACGTAGTTTTTACAAACTAAACCAATGTTACTTAAAAGGGTGAAGTTATTATTATCGTTGACAACTACCAAAAGAAACTACTTGATTATGGAATTAGTTCTCGTGTTCCTAGGCTCCAACGTGAACGCTTGCGGTATTGGTGATAATTATAATATGGATACATTTACATTATTATCTTTGAACAGCTGATTTACACCCAGCTGTTATAATACGTAACAATACAAATTGAGGTTATGTAAGGTAAATTGCATAATGACTTATTGTATGTTCGAATAATAACTATTTAATTTTTCTTTAGATAAACACCAGGGGAAACCTCTGCGTGCTCCGCACGCCAACCCCGTTGGAACCTTCTATACACATAATCATATTATGTTTTCTTTATAATAAAGATGTAGGATTAATAATAACCCCAAAGCTAAGTTGGTACATAATGTTAAATGTTGAAATCAAATTATTTCGTATATTTTATAACAGTAGTTATAATAAAGGTTAAAAGAACCAGCAAGGCTCAGGTCTACACTTTAATAAAAACTAACCTAAAAGAACGTATTTGTCTCTCACGTTCGTATGTATTGATTGACGGATTGAACAAGCAAGTACGAGTCTTCCTGCGCTGTCTTTGCGAAACTCTGAGACAAGAATGTGTGCGGGTAACATGCGGTATCATTATGTGCCAGTTTTTTACAAGTTCTAAGTGACCACAAAGCGAATAGCCTAATACCATAGATCATAAATAATAAATAGATCTTGCATCCATACGGAGGTTGTGTGCCGGAAAAAAGGTGTTCGCGGAAATAGTACATAATCGCGCCGCGAGGTAGCGCTAGGGAGAAAGCATTGTAAACATTGGTGTTTCCAACCAGCTTCCTTCGTTTCCCCAATAGATAGCGCCAAAAAAGTCGAATTTCCAGTGGAACAAAATATTGCATTGGATCGGAGTTCTATTAGGTTATCCAAATACAATGCTAATACTTACACAAATATACTAATTCAATGAATATGTATTTGGGTGTAGTAAATAGAATAAAATAGTGCATTAAAAAATCCCTACTTCGCTACAAATCTTATAATTGCAGAAATAGTTCGACCACGCAGCTGAACCGCTGACGTAAGTTGTGCAAATTTCCGAAATTAAGTTTATAGGCCTATGTTTTAGGCTTTCAACCAACAATTTGGGAAATAGGTCTATTCATGACGGTGCTGAATAGCTGCAAAATGGTTCGCACGCCATTCCGCATTTTGGGAGTATCTTCATTGCACAAAGCATTGCGTGCTTCGCACTCCAACGGCACGGTAGAATCCACCCCATGGCTTTGAACCGAGCACTTCTATGGTATTTTACGTTTTGATCGATTTTGGGGGAACCAAGCGAGCTATAAGTTCGCGTAAAAAAAAACAAAATGTGCAGAATAACATCCTACATTTATATTTAATTTGTAGAAAAAACTCAAAAACAAATTCATTCTCGTAGGAAAAATCTAAAAAAAAGTTACTTCCGGTTGTTGGATATTTTTTGCTAACGAACTCGTCCAAGTGACATAGACGACCAACATGTGTACCAAATTTGGACCAAATCGGACTTAAAATGCGGCCGCTAGAGGGCGAACACATATATATATATATATATATAAGATTTTTAATAACGCTCCAAAATGTGTTCTGGGGTCCATGATCGGTGCTCATTTGCTTACTCCCGACCTTGGGTCTTACCACAAGGGCCACTGCAATAGCTCATTTTTCCTATCGAAATTCGCTAATAAACCCAAAGCTAAGATGGTAAATAATGTTAACTGTTGAAATCAAAATAATATGTCGTATATTTTATAACAGTAGATTATAATAAAGGTTAAAAGAACCAGCAAGGCTCAGGTCTATACTTTAATAAAAACCTAACCTAAATGAACGTGTTTGTCTCTCACATTCGTATTTATTGATTGACGGATTGAACAAGCAAGTACGAGTCTTCCTGCGCTGTCTTTGCGAAACTCTGAGACAAGAATGCATGATGATATTGGTCTCATTATCTGCCAGTTTTTTACAAGAGTTCAAAATCACACTGATTTAAATAAAAACCCGAACCACAAAACAAGGAACAAAAACAATAACCAAACAACTAAATTGTAAGTTATGTTTAATACGTTACACAGGAGGGTAACGTATTAAAGAAACATAACTTACAATTTAGTTGTTTAGTTATCCGATATTGTTTTTGTTCCTTGTTTTGTGGTTAGGGTTTTTATTTAAATCAGTGTGATTTTGTCGCCACAGTGCTCTTTTAATTGTTTAAGTTCAAAGTGACCACAAAGCGAATAGCCTAATTCTTACACAAATTACTAATTCAATGAATATGTAATTGCGTGTAGTAAATAGAATAAAATAGTGCATTATAAAATTCCTACTTCGCTACAAATCTTATAATGGCAAAAGTAAGTTTGTATACAAGACCGTAGTATATTGTCGGTATGTTTGTTATCCACTATTGTGGACCCCATTTACATTTCATAGACCCCCAATTTGTTTCGCCTTACAGGTCGTCGCTTATCTACTGGGATTCGATATAGACCACTTTTGACATCATGGTTTTAGAAGGAAATAATTGAATTCTAATTTTTTTCATCACTTATCTATATATATAAAAGCGAAATACCACTCACTCACCCACTCATCACGATTTCTCAAAAACTACCGAACGGATTGGAATGAAATTTGGTATGTAGCTTCCTCTAGGGCCATAGGCGCTCGCTAAGAACGGGTTTAAAAAAATTCGAAATTTTAGGGGGGTTTGGGGGTATCAAAGTTATTAAATTACGATTTCTTCAAAACTACCAACGGATTGGAATTAAATTTGGTATGCAGCTTCCTCTAGGGCCATAGGTGCTCACTAAGAAAGGATAGGAAAAATTTCGAAATTTTAGGAGGGGTTTGGGGGGATCAAAGTTACTAAAATCATAATTTCAGATCTTTTATTATTATGACAATAGTGCTTTTATTATTTAAGATCTGTATATATAAAAGAAAAATACCACTCACTGACTAAACACTTAAAAATAATACAATTACGTTAAAAAGACTGAAAATACCAACCACCACGAGCAACGCCGTACGGGTCAGCTAGTAGCCTATATAAGAATATATGTGACAGGTTTTAGGTCTCTAGCTTCATAGTCCGTTTCCGATTTCTAGAACATTCTAGAATGTTCAGGAACGTTTCGGAACAGGACGTATCTATGATGGTCCAGAACTGTCTGGAACATTATACATCTTCCACATTCTGGAATATTCTACAAAATTCTGGAATAACATTCTTGAACATCTTCTGGAAGATTCTATATATATCGGAACATTCTATGTCATTCTCCAACATTCTCGAGCATTCTAGAATATTCTGTTTGCAATATTCTGGAACATTCTACAACAATCTGCCAGGAATATTTTGAATACCATGCTTGATCTTCTGCAAGATTCTATAACATTTCGGAACATTCTACGTCATTCTCGAGCGTTCTAGAATATTCTGTCTAGAACATTCTGTAACATTCTACATCATTCTGGAATAACATTCTAGAACATCTTCTGGAAGATTCTATACATTTCGGAACATTCTATGTTATTTTCCAACATTCTCGAGCATTCTAGAATATTCTGTCTAGAACATTCCGCAACATTCTACAACATTCTGCCTGGAACATTCTGGAATAACATGCTCGGATCTTCTGCCAGATTCTATAACATTTCGGAACATTCTTTGTAATTCTCCAACATTCTCGAGTATTCTACAATATTCTGTCTGTAATATTTTGGGATAACATTCTCGAATTTTCTGGAAGATGCTACAACATTTCGGAACATTCTTTGTAATTCTCCAACATTCTCGAGCATTCTAGAATATTCTGTCTGGAACATTCTGGAATATTCTAGAACATTTTGGAAGCTTCTAACATTATAACACTTCGGCTCTCGATTCCCATCTGCTTCACCGACTTTTTATAAGAAGTACATTTGTGCGTTGCACTCTTTTGACAAACGTATCTCTAAACCCAACCCCTACAGTTCCAATTTGAAACCTTATTCGTGGATTTGGGATGGAGGGCTACCATACCATATAACCCCTACTAGGCTACGGGGTTGAGTTGCGGATTTATAGAGACACGAACCGACAAATAACGCTTACATTTATCATATATATTGATCTAATCAACTTAATTTAAACCACTAAATACGTTGGAATACCCTTCACTTCTAACTAGTAGCATAGATCATGAATAATAAAATAGATCGTGCATCCATACGGGACGGGGGCTGTGTGCCGAAAAAAAAGTTGTCGCGTAAATAGTGCATGATCGCGCCGCGAGGTAGCGCTAGGGAGAAATCATTGGTAGTATTGGTGTTTCACACAGCTTCCGTCGTTTCCCCAATAGATAGCGCCACTATCGTCCAATTTCCAGTGGGACAAAATATTACATTGGATCGGAGTTCTATTAGTTTATCAAAATACAATGCTAGCTAGTAGATAGGTAATTGAACAGTTTTTTGTTTTAATTTGGTTTCGTTTTTTACTTTTGGATCTACAAATTCTCGAAGGATTCCCACAATTTGTAATTACGCTTAAACCTAAAAATCATTAAGCCTAAAACATTCATAGGACAAAATTAAGTTTTGTTCTCTGATCAATAAAATAAAAGCTAAAAATGAATACCATCTCAAAGAACAACATCGTACAGGTGTAGGCTATGTTTTCACAACTTCACCGGGTCAAATCGTTCTGCAGACGGAAGCCGTTATCATAACCATAACACAGAGCCCTTACACCTCCATTACAGCTGTAATAGCTTCTGAATACGTTGTTTAGTGCATTCAAAGTATTAATAACTTCTGTGTTGATAGGCTATGAATAGTTATTCTTGTTTAGCCCCCTTCTTTGAATTATCCATGACACGTGCCTGGTCATTTAATCGAAGGGGAACATTAAATGTACATAAATAACAACGAGCGTTTGTGATTACTAGCATTTAGCATTTACTCTCTCGCTTGGGTGGGTATTTCTGTATCAAAGATCTTTTATAAAAGTTATATTGCACAGATTATTGATGAACATTGTGTTGTAAAATTTTGTATATTATATTCGATAGAAGATGTCGTATGTTTAGTTTAAGATTTCATATAAGCCTACTGTTGGTCTTGTAAAGAAGCGATAATAAACTTACTTACTTATTTAAATTTTTTCCTTTTGTAAAATACTAGGGGAAACCCCTGCGTGCCCCGCACGCCAACCCCGTTGGAACCTTCTACACACACAATCATGTTATGTTTTCTTTATAATAAAGGTGTAGGATTAACAATAACCCCAAAGCTAAGACGGTAAAAATGTTAAATGTTCAAATCAAATTATTTGGTATATTTTATAACAGCAGTTATAATAAAGGTTAAAAAGAACCAGCAAGGCTCCGGTCTATACTTTTAAAAACCTAACCTAAAAGTTCGAAATACAGATAATTGCTTCAAAGTTTGAAATCAGCTGTTAATGGAAATATTGGAGCATTGTTAATAGCTGTTTTATCTGTTATTTTATTCAATTGGTTGCTATGGTAATTCATCAGTCTAAGCCTAACCTAAGATTTTTTCAGACTAAATTTGCAAATATTGAATTAAAAAATGTTTTTATCAAAATGAATTATAGCCTATGTTACTCAGGGATAGTGTAGCTTTCTATTAGTAAAACTATTTTTTCAATCGATTCTGTAGTTCCAGAGATTAACCCTTACATACAAAAAAAATTACCTCTTTACTAGGGACTCTGCATAGGTTTGTAAAATTATGAAACCAGGCTTAAATATATTAACAGTAATTACAAGATTAATTATAACCTCAAATACATGCTTTAGAAACGTGAGAGGCTTTCATTACTATTTTAGTCCTAGTTCTACTATCTTCTGTCAACTAAAGTTTTGAAACCAAGCCTAAATATAGTAAAAATTATTGCAGGATTATCATAACCTCAATACTATGTTTCAGAAATGAGCCAGGCCTATATTACAAAATTGACTAATAGAATTTATCCATCTTTGCCAAGTTTACCTTTTTTTTTTTTTTGACAAAATAAATTGTTAAATCAAGCCAGATTTATTCTAATTCCAACGTGCTAAAACAGTATAAATTAGCTTGTTTTTTAACAGTAATTAAAAACTATCCAATGAAAAGCTGATTTTGGATAATACTCAATCTCAGCTCTATTCGACTCTATTTCCAACGTGCTAAAACAGTAAAAATTTGGGTTGTTTTGGTAGCTTTATTTACAATTTCGTTGTTATTTTGTAACCAACATGGCAACCCATAAGACCCTATGTTAAAATTTAGCAACTTTTAAATTAGATTTTCTCAAAAAATTGCGTTTTTACACGAAATACAACTATATGGTTGTACGTACTTAAAAATCAAAACTAACGAATTCAAGGAAATTTTGTATTTAGGTGTAGAGTCGTTTTCGAGATCCGCGACATATACAAAGATACAAAGATAGATACAAGAATTGCTCATTTAAAGTAATAGGATATAGGTGAGAAAAACATTTGCACTTCAACTATTTGCTTTTAAGGTATAAAATATTGTTCGTACCAAACATTTTATATAAAATGTACTCATAGACATAAAATGCACTTTAAACAAACTGGCGGAAATCGTGGTTTTTGCGTCTACTTGCGCAAAGCTGATCTTGTATGCAAGCCGAAATGGAAAACATAGCTTGACTAGGACGAAACTTACTATACGTTATTAGCTCAATATACACTCACTCGATATTTCTTCAATTTATTTATTCATAGCCGCGGATAACTTTGCTAATAGTCAATACATTTGATTCTAGTAACAAATTATCAAGAAATTAATCTGAATCGTTTTATCAGATATATTCACTATCAATGAACTCATGCCTTGATCCACTGCAGACTAAATGTGAACTGTCAGCGGTAGCTTTCAACTATCAAGTTACCATGACTCAAAAGTTAAATGACTAGACGGGGCCAAAGGTTAACTCGGCCTCTCGGTCACTGTCAAGCCAAAGTGTTTACGTCACAAACTCAATATTGGAATAGTCTTCTGCTATTTGCCAGAACAAACGTCATAGTATTCAACGATTGTTCTACAGTTCGATTCAAAATAAGAAAAGTCCTTCTTACAGTGCTCAAAATTAGAAATGAACATCTTACAGTGATCAAAATAAGAAAATAACTTCTGACAGTGCTCAAAATAAGAAAAGAACTTCTTACAGTGCTCAAAATAAGAAAAGAACTTCTTACAATGCTGAAAATAAGAAACGTACTTCTAACAGTGCTAAAAATAAGATACGTACTTCTTACAGTGCTCAAAATAAGAAAAGTACTTATTACAGTGATCAAAATAAGAAAAGTATTTCTTACAGTGCTCAAAATAATAAAAGAACTTCTTACAGTGCTCGAAATAAAT
>JAGFPH010001977.1:88209-99248 GCA_018207615.1 Philaenus spumarius
TACTTCTTACAGTGCTCAAAATAAGAAACGTACTTCTTTTAGAGTGCTCAAAATAAGAAAAGAACTTCTTACAGAGCTCAAGATAAAAAAAGTCCTTACAGTGCTCAAAATAAGAAACGTACTTCTTACAGTGTTCAAAATAAGAAAAGTACCTCTTACTGTGCTCAAGATAAGAAACGTACTTTTTACAGTGTTCAAAATAAGAAAAGTAATTCTTACAGTGCTCAAGATAAGAAACGTACTTCAGTGTTCAAAATAAGAAAAGTACTTCTTACACTGCTCAAAATAAGAAAAATACTTCTTATAGTGCTCAAAATAAGAAAAGTCCTTCTTACACTGCTCAAAATAAGAAAAGTACTTCTTACACTGCTCAAAATAGGAAAGGTACTTCATATATAAACAAACAGTAGGCTACTCGAGCAAGAGAATAAATATCCTTATGATTATTAGAAATACAAACTTACTCAGTAAATAGTTTGATTAGCGACTATTAGAAAGGGAAGTATGACAGCATCAAGTCCAAGTTGGGTTAATTAGATGAGATTGGGATTGGTTTATTTATTCAACAACATCGGGTAAAAAAAATGAAGTTACAAGTTGTTTCACCATCGCATGCAAAGTTTACAAATTAATTTTAAACGTCACTAAATGATTAACACCCTGTTTCAATATGAAACTACCTTCACTTTTCCCTTACTCCGAACCGTTGCAAGCAAAATTCAGCCTTAAAATATTTAAACAGATGTAAAACAGCTGATCGATGTCAAATAAATTTACACCATAAATCACATTGGCAGTGTAGTGGCCTTGTGGACTTCTTATCGGTACATAATAATGTGACAATAGTTATCGTAGCAACTTCCAACTTGCAATACGCGTATCAGTGCTAGGTTCGTTTCAACTTTGTATCTATTTAAATATGTTCTTCATATCAAACTGATTCCTTTTGAAGTACGATCGTTTAAATAACCATAAAGTTTTTAATGAACACGGCAAAGCCATTATTGTTATCTCCAGTAGGCTTATTTAAATAGATAATTTTCCTTGCATTTACAGTAGGCATTAATAGTAGCCTAAAACTTGCGCTGACAATGACCATCCTCCATTGATCGAAATCGGCGCTCAGCCAGTAAGCCGACTGTTCAATACTTTATGGTTCAGCCTGTCGTTTATTTATTTGCAAGTACTGTATTGACGTACGCTTTTTACGTGTGTATGTGCCTTCTTTATATTTTGACTAGGGGAAACCCCTGCGTGCACGCCAACCCCGTTGGAACCTTCTATACACATTAATTATGTTATATTTTCTTTATAATAAAGGTGTAGGATTAATAACAACCACAAAGCTAAGGTGGTAAATAATGTTAATCAAATTATTTCGTATATTTTATAACTGCAGTTATAATAAAGAAATATGTTTTACAATTACAGTATTACTGTATGTAGGCTACATATAAGGGCCTGTAATATGTAAAATGCTAAACCAAAATTTGATAGAAACCTAGAAAATTTTCATGCAAGATCTGAAAATATGCTTAGCCTCCTTGGAAGTAAACAAAATCGGATATTAGTAAAGTAAACATATCTGTAACTGGTTTGTTGTGTTTTCGCTCATTTTACCTATTTTACCTTGTCTAGGTGCATTAGTATTTAATTAAAGCATTATTTATTGATTTTTGAAAGTGTATAATATCAAAGAGGGTGCCACTAGGGGTAGAAGGGTATCATGGGGGTCATTAAGTACTAAATACATGCTGCCGGCCAACACAAAGCCGTGGTGGTTGCACGGTAACTAGAACAAGACGGTAGCACTCACGAGAGGGATGCGCAGTGGATTGCTTTTCGGATGACGTCACGCGGACCGAACCGCCCTACACTAGACACGGCGCTCTAGTGTAGTTAGCTATTCGTAGTGCGTTCTGTCACCACGACGATTGTGTTTGTAGTGTTCGGAATGTGTTTGTAGTGTTTTTACTGAATTTTATCTATATACTGAGTATTCATCTCGCTTTAAAATGCCATATGTGCCGTTGTCGGTTGTACAAACCATTCAGATAGTGCGAAGAAAATGAAATTGTCATTTCACGTTTTTCCTAAAGACAAAGATCTTCATAAACAATGGCATCATTTTTGCAAACGAATCTGAGTTCAACACATAAAAAAAAACAGCCCAAGTTTGTTCAGAACATTTCTTGTAAAGCAATTATGAAAGAGAGTTGAAATCGGAACTGTTGGCCTACTACCCAGACGTAAATTAAAAGAATACTCTGTACACAAAAAATATCAACAGTTTCAACTTCAACCGACACTTTGGGGTCTATTGAAAGAAAAATTTGTGCAGATAAACGTAATTGTAAGAAAACTGTAAATTCGTTAATACAAAATTCAGCAGAAAGACGCAGCGAAATTATAGGAACCTCAAAGCAACTCGATTCTTATGAAGATAAAAATGTATCTAATACTGACGTGCAGAACATTCAATTAATAACTGAAAATAAAGAATTAAAAGAAAAAATAATTTTATTAACAGATGAACTAAAATGTGCCCAACAAGTTATAACTATAAATAAATATTGAGCTAGACTTGTGAGAAGATATACTTGATAGAATAAATTGTAGCTCGTGCATAACTGAAGATGGCGACTTTGTCGTTGAAACGCGTTTGAGTTAATAAACGTATTGGCTGTGAGATTTTGTGTTCTATCAAGTTATAACTAAATTAAAACATGATTTGATGAAAAATGAACAGCTATTTTATAAAAGTAAACAACAAAAACAACTTTTAAAAGCAAAATGTACAAATTGGTCTAGTGAAGATGTAACAAAAGCTGTCACAATTAGGTGTATTTAAAAAAAAAGCTTTTGCGTATGTTAGAGATACATTAAAACACCCCTTACCAAGCGAGGCTACAATAGGCAGACGGTTGTCACAGTTCTCTACTCCTCCTGGATTTTTAGATATAAGTTTTAATTTACTTAAAGGACAATCGACAGTTTTAAGCGACGATTTTCATAAAGACATTGTTATGTGCTTTGACGAGATGAAGGTGAAATCCGATATTTGCTATGACGCCGCTCAAGATATGTTTAGAGGACCACATGTAAGTGTTCAAGTAATTATCATTAGAAGCCTAACTGGTAATTGGACACCGCCGATTTATTACCAATTCGACCAAAGTGTAACGGTTGAATTATTTTTTGAATGTGTCAAGTTAATTGAAGAGTCGGGGTTTCGCATGCGTGCTTTTGTAAGTGATATGGGAGGACCTAATAGAAAACTAGGAGCAGGCTTAAATTTAAGTCCTCAGACGTCTTACATAGCTAACTCAAGCACAGAAAGTCGTAAGATTTGGGCATTCTATGACGTTCCTCACCTGCTAAAACTAGCAAGAAACCATCTTTTAGACGAAGGATTTAGTATTACGTTTGAGGAGCAAGTTAATGAAAGAACTGAACAAGAAAAAAGAACTCAAAAGAGCAATAAAGAAAGATGAAACGTCTTACACTGCACGAAAATATCAAAGAAGATGAACAAAATAAATAATTAATGTAACGATTTAGGTCAAACATAACATACTGCTGTTTAAAGGATTCCTTTAAAAAATCTTTTCAATATGTATTTAAATTGGTTTATACAACTGTTTTGACATTTTTTTTTTATAATGTATGTAGAAGATTTTTTTCATTAATAAAATACTACATAAGAAAAAACATTCTCATTTAACAAAATTATTATTTAACCCGTGAACCTTTTTAAAATACAGTTTTGTTAGCAAGTTTCACTATGAAGACAATTTGAGTTCGATTGTACTTGTAACACCGTTTAAAGATATTAAAATCAATTATTATACTGTAAGTAGTTCTTCAGTAATAAACTAACTTAGTCTACAAAACTTGGTAAAATAAATTAATTCAAAACAAATTGCTTGACATGTACGTCAGTGTTATTGAGAATAATAATAATAGTCTAAGTACTGTAATAGGAATTGCCAACCATAAGCTTGATAAAATCGCTTCCTATTTGAATTAGAGTAGAGCTGCTACATAGTGGACCGCGAGGCCAGCTTGGTGCAGATGACGTCACGGCCTCACAGCCAGATGCGCGTGAGCCCTACCGTATTAGTTCTAGTTACCGTGGGTGGTTGTATGGCAGTGCGGCGCGAGTGGCAACCCTGTGACGTCACAGCGTAGAATCGGCTAGCAGAACTTATCGAGAGAGAATGGCTCTGAGCCCTTATAATAGCGATTCTCGCTGGCCCTGGTTGTCGGTGCGGCAGGTGTGAGTGAGACAGAGAATGAGCCAGAGAGAGAGATGCGGTTGGAAATTTTCAGCCAGCGCTGCCTACCGGCTGCCGCGCTAAACTCGATTTGGCGGCAACCAACCGGGCTGACTATTCCCCATGAGCGTTGCGCTTCTTATAAGTTCTGTATTCATTGACGCAGGCCTCTGTAGCCTATTAGTTTTTCGCAAAGACTAAAGTAACCTAAAATTCAGGAGTCCTTCTTGAATTACTTAGCACATGACAGTCGGAACTTTTGTCACTAAAGAAATAAAGGAAACCGTAATTCTATTGTTAAGGTCCGATTGGCGTGAGAATCGTGTCATGGTGGAATGTACTTTGATTTCCGGTAGAAATACACGCAATTTCATAGAACACTGAGTAAATGGGAAGAAAGCTTGGGCGACAGAATATTTTTTTAGTAAACAATTAGTTATTCTGTGGAAATTGTTTTTAACTGTAGATTAATTAATTAACCATAAATAAATGTAAACGAAAATTTGCATATTTGATGCAGCATGTTTCGATTGCCTGATAAAACAATCACCTTGCTTAAAACTGCGAAAAAATACGTATACATCGTACTAACGTGTTTCGGACGCCTTTTGTCATCTTTAGTTCTGGTACCTCTTAAATTGTTTTTAAATTTTAAGGGTAATGTGATTTTATCGTATACGTCATAATTGGAAGAAATCGACGGCAATTCCTTTTAATAAAAAGTTTAAGTAAGTAAAAATGTATTATTTTTAGTGTTGGGGGGGGGGGGGGGGGGGTTCAAACAATAATTTCTATATTTTAAGGTAACATTTAATAGTCTAAATATAAAGCCTTCTGAATAATTTTAAGTTATTTCCCTGATTATTCATTTTTAAATATAATCCGAAACACCAGATTACGAACGCATGGTACAACGATCTCGCGGCTTGCGATTCAAGCCGGCTGTGGTGCTACTAGCCAACCTACAAAAGTTGTCTTGCATTGGATCAGTAAAGGGAACAGTAAGTGGACGACGAGGCTTATGTTTTCAGTTTAGTACGGCCAGTGCCTCCCAAACTTCTCACCGCACCACCACAAGTCACTGACTGTACTCGGACCAATGTTATTAAAATCAGACTGTACCTGTACATACGGAGTATTCCCCAGGATGAAGAAATGGAAGGTAGTCTCTCAAGAGTGTGTGGTGCGGAATTGCTTTCTGTTACTCAGTTTTACCCAAAAAATAATAAATGCAATTTAAAAAAAAACAGCGGGATGATATTTGCATCGGAAGTGCTTACTAAATGCTATTATGATTATTTTGTACAGATTTTTCAGTGCGAAAGTTTGCAAAGTACAAGGAACACATATCTCGACTAAGGTGTCAAAATAAATACCATGTCATGTGCAAAAACCGATTGGGTGAGTAAACAAATTTATTTTCGTTTTCAATTTCCATGTGTAAAATTGGTTTTCAATTTCTTTTCATTTCTACATTTGGGATAACTAAAAAGCCCTGTAAATTCCATAGTCAAATGGAGAAGCTTCGATGGTGTGACACACCGGGATGAACCCCCAAATTTAAATCGAATGTCTACATGAGCTTTAGTTTGTAATAAAAACATTCAAATATATAAAAAGTGCTAGATGAACATTCATTGATGGCAGGTCTTTGAGTCCTGTCCCTTTAAGATAGCAAAATAAATTTTCACAACAAAGTCCACAACTCTTGGCGTTTCTGTCAACTTATATTTTAATTACCGAATCGATTTGTTTGACGTTTGTGTTTTGCTTTGCGTAATAAACAAACATATCCGGTTTTATTATAAACTCAGTCACCTACTCAAACACCAAAACATTCAGCTTCACGTGTCCAAAAGTTACGATACTGAAAACCGGTTTTGGCAATGTTATAAAATGAACCAGGCGTATAAATAATACTCAAATTCTTCGTAAAACAGTGAGTCGCACTACTGTAACTTTCCTACTTTTGCGTCTAGAAATGTGTAAAACTTTTGAAATTAACAATTTTTAAGTAGGGGTACTTTCGAGGAAAATTATAAATGCCGCGTTAAAATGATAAGGTATAGAAATATTCAGGGGAAATAATAATTATTTTAGACGTTAAATTTGTCAGTGCGTCCCAAAACAATAATAATTATTCTCTTTCGTGATTTATTGTCCGATATCATACTTCCCCCTCTTTCAATTGTAACAAAAGGTGGTGCAAAACGTTTCAAAAGATATACTAAAAGGGAAAAGTAGTAAATATACATCAAAATAATGTACAAAATGTAGCAAAAGGTGGTACAAAATGTAGCAGAAGTTTGTACAAAATATAGCAAAATGTATACTGAAAGGGAAAATTAGTAAATATACAGCAAAATGATGTACAAAATGTAGCAAAATGTATACTGAAAGGGAAGGTAGTAAATATACAGCAAAATGATGTACAAGATGTAGCAAAAGGTGGTACAAAATGTAGCAAAATATATACTGAAAGGGAAGGTAGTAAATATACAGCAAAATGATGTACAAGATGTAGCAAAAGGTGGTACAAAATGTAGCAAAATATATACTGGAAGGGAAAGGTAGTAAATATACAGCAAAATAATGTACAAAATGTAGCAAAATGTATACTGAAAGTGAAAGGTAGTAAATATGCAGCAAAATGATGTACAAAATGTAGCAAAATGTATACTGAAAGGGAAAGGTAGTACAAAATGTAGCAGAAGTGTGTACAAAATGTATACTGGAAGGGAAAGGTAGTACATATACAGCAAACTGATGTACAAAATGTAGCAAAATGTATGCTGAAAGGGAAAGGTAATACAAAATGTAGCAGAAGTGTGTACAAAATGTATACTGGAAGGGAAAGGTAGTACATATACAGCAAAATGATGTACAAAATTTAGCAAAATGTATACTGAAAGGGAAAGGTAGTAAATATACAGCAAAATGATGTACAAAATTTGGCAAGAGGTGGTACAAAATGTAGCAGAAGTTTGTACAAAATATAGCAAAATGTATACTGAAAGGGAAAGGTAGTAAATATACAGCAAAATGATGTACAAAATGTAGCAAAAGGTAGTACAAAATGTAGCAGAAGTGTGTACAAAATGTATACTGAAAGGGAAAGGTAGTAAAAATACAACACAAGTTGGTACAAATATAGCAAAACGCTGTACAAAATGTTATAAATGTGATACAAATTGTAGCAGAAGGTGGTACAAAACGTAACAAAGTATATACTAAAAGGGAAAGGTAGTAAAAGTACAGCAAAAGTTGGTATAAACAGCAAAACGCTGTAGCAAATATGGTATGAAACATAGCAAAAGGTACACTGAAACTACTGAAAGTGAAAGGTAGTAAAGTAAAAATACAGCAGAAGTTGATCTAAAAAAATTAGCAAAAGGTGGTACAAAATGTAGCAGAAGGTGGAACAAAACGTAGCAAAGGGTATACTGAAAGGGAAAGGTAGTAAAAATACAGCAAAACGCTGTACAAAATGTAGCAAAAGGTGGTACAAAACATAGCAAACAGTAATACCAAATGTAGAAGAAGGTGGTACAAAACTTAGTAAAAGGTAGTTAAAAATGTAGTAAGAGGTAGTACAAATACAACAACATGCTGTACAAAATTTAATCAAAATGTGGTACAAGATATAACAAAATGTGGTACAAAACGTAGCAAAAGATGGTAAAAAAAATGTATCAAAAGGTGGTGTACAAAACGTAGCAAACAGTTGTACAAAGTGTAGCAAAAATAAGTTCAAATAAAACAAAGTTCTGTATAAAATTTAGTAAAAGAATGCATAAAAGTAGCAGAAGTTGGTACAAATACGGCAAAATGAAGGCAAAATTTTGTAAAAATACAGCGAAAGGTGGTACAAAAGTAGGAAAAGACGGTACAAAATATAGCAAACCCGGTAGGCCTATAAGGTTACATGTAAGTTTTATAACTATGACAAATTGCATGTCGATAACTTTAACAATAGCTGATATTTTAAATATAGTTGATTTAAAAATAGAGATAATAAACAATAGCAGATGGGGTACAGCGACACTCTACTATTTTTTCTTTTTTTTTGCGAAACTCTCAAGTAAACTTGTTTAACGTTTACATTTTTATCTACACAATTTGTTTAGCCGCAGCTAACTAGATACAGAGCCAAATCTTGACCGATCCTAGATTGTAGGTTATATTAAAAACTTGTTACGGAAGTAAGAGTATTAAATTATTATTTCCGCTAGGCAATGTCTACATCAGCGTTTTAAATGATGCATTTCCGGGCGTCAGTTCCGAGATTAATCATGTCCGTTTTATATATTTAAATCGTCATTATTTTAATTGGATTTTAATTTTACTAAACCTGCCTTTTTCTGTCGATGGTAATTTGGAACAATGTATAGGCCTAGGTCAAATATGTAATATATACTACTAAATTACGATTAGGAAAGCCCTAAATAATTATGTTTTTTAATAAAGGTCTTAGATTAATCATAACCTCAAAGCTAAGATAATATTAAATTAAATTCACTACATAACAGGCGTTATATAATAAAGGGCCTAGAGGTTAAAAGGAACCAGCAAGACTCTAATAATAAACAAAAACCTAACCTAAAAATTATAAATTATTTCAAAACATGAAATCAGCTGTTAATGGTAATGCAACTGAGAAATAGCCTACATGCCAGTCTAAGAGTTAAACAGCTGATTATTGTACTGACACTGAAAATCACCCACCAGCTTAGCTGTTTTAAGTGGACAAATATCTGTTTACTAAATTTCAGAATTTCTTCTCACAATTAAGGTCTTACTCTTTAGATTAATATAGCCTACAGTTTTCTAAATTACCCTATCCAAGATTGTTCAAAAACACATCCATTTATGTAAACAGGAAACCATAAAATGCAACCGCCAAAGGAATACCATCATTCTTGACGCTTCACTAAAATAAACATGACTCCTTTAACAGTCGGTGTATTCATGATTCGTCTAACATCGGCTGAATTTCCCGATCACGAGCACAGCGTAGGCCAACTCGGTCAAGGTCGTAGAAAGTAATACAACCTCGCCAAACACCTGAGAGCATTGCAACCTTAAATGTAATCCGGTCTCGGGTTTTAATTGAACCGACTGACCGACGAATGCTCGCTACATTGACTAATAGCAACGTAATTTTATAGGTAATTAGGCGATCTAGCTAATTAGGTAATAGCAACAATTAAGGCTGAATTTCTTTAAGTAGTTTTTAGTGAATGTTATTTTGTACGTGAATTCGTTTGCTTCAAAATGCAGCGTTTTAATAACAGATTCGTAACATTCCCTGCGTAACACCCAACGTTTCTTTAGGTGTTGCAAGTTTTGTAATATTAAAATATATAACTTGTTGGCAGCAGCTAAGTAAGGAGTGAAATGCTGTTTTTAAGCTGATTTCTTATTATTACTCAATAAAACTATAATAAATAACGTTTTGAGATTGGGTATCAACTATCTTTAACATGTAAAAGCTTTAAATTAAAACATACAAAACAAAATAACAATCAAATCTAGTTGCCTAGGCCTACGTTAATACTTAACCTAAAAATACCCTTTTAAGGCTCTTCATTACCTTCAAGAAAACTCCCGAGTGTACAGTATGATTTTAATACAAAAGTTCTGACTGAAGCCGCAAAATCGTTGAAACATGCATTCGTAATAACGTGTTTCGGATTCTATTTATAAATTATTAATCTGGGAAACTACCGTACTTTAAGTTACAAAGAAGGCTTTATATTTTTTACGTGTTAACTTAAAATATGGAAATTATTGCTTTAAAATCCCAAAAATTGCGTTAAGAATAATCGATTTTTACTCGGTAAAACTTTTGATTAAAAGGAGTTGACGTCGATTTCTTACAGTTATGAGATATAAGACAAAAGCATAAAGCCTTTAAGAACAATTTAAGATGATTCACAACTTTTTAGGTTGAAAAACGGCGTCCGAAACACGATAGTACGAAGTGCATATTTTTGCTGTTTTACGCAAGGTAAAGAAGACCCGTTATAGTCTGTCCAAACCGTTATGCACTCTAAACCGTAAAATCTACCCTCGCTCCCACACGCGCAGACACACTCACACGGCCTACCTGCTTAATGCTTCTCCTATAAATCACTAACCAGCCCTTGTGCTACAAAATCACATTTTTCTAACCGTTAACTTTACTTGATTTTTACTCTAATTACTGAACTCTAAATATTATTCGTCGCAAAATGAGTCCAAACACAGTACAATTGTGACAACTCTAAGCGATTTTACGGGCAGTAGGTTACCAAATCATAAATTTGACTTCTTAATAATTGTTATTGACATTTTATTTGAATTAGCACGATCACAATAACATACATAACTACAGTAATTCTAGTAGTGATTTCAAACGTATGCAAAAAAACTAAGAAACTAAAAAATCTAAATAAATATAACAGTGACCTTATAATTAGTAAAATAAATATAATAACAAATTCATTTTGAAATGTTACTGTAGAATAACTAATAAATCAATAAAATAATTTTATAAAACTAACAAGTGTAGATGAACTAAAAATGAGTACATGTATTTACGGCTTATGAATTATTAACCCAGAATAATTATGACCTAAATATATAAATAAAAAAAGCGTAAGCAGCAATGCCGCATTACTATAGCCGAATTTAATTATCGTACACGAATAGTGAAAAATTTGATTTTTGGGCCCTTTATATGAGTTTTGTTCCTTGTTCCGGGAGGTGTACCTAAAACAC
>JAGFPH010001977.1:99258-123251 GCA_018207615.1 Philaenus spumarius
TTGTTCCTTGTTCCGGGAGGTGTACCTAAAACACCTTTACACAGGATTATAGTAAATTTAATTGTCTTTTGAATGGTATAACTCACAATATGTACTCGGGCTTATGAGTGGGCGAAAATGCGCAATTAACGTACAAAAATAGCGAAAAAGTCGATTATTGGGATCTTTATATGAGTTTTGTTCCTTGTTCCAGGAGGTGTACCTAAAACACCTTTACACAAGGTTATAGTAAATTTAATTGCCTTTCGACTCATATAACTCACACATTGAACTTGGGCTTATGAGAGGGAGATATCATGCAATTTCCTCGCTCTAACTTTGCCATTTTGGGTTTACTACAAATAGGCCGCCATTTTGTTTCAATTCAAAAAATAAAAATATATGTACCTTTCAAATCCTACAAGGACCCTTTCACAAAAAATTCATCATTTTTGAAGCATATTTACTACCTTTTAGCAAGGTTGGTAAAAAACTACCCCTCAAATTCCTACCCAAAAACGAAAAAACTGTATAACTCCGCCATTTTGAAACGGATCGAAAAACAAAAAAAGTACCTTTTGAAGAATCGCACTAAGGCCCTTTGACCAAAAAATCAGAAATTTTGAAGCATTTTTACTACCCCTTAAAAATCCGGGAATAAAACATATATATATATATATAAAGTAATGATTTTTGGGTATAGTCTCCAAATGGTCTGAAACGGATAGAAACCAAATTTTAGCCTTCTCTGACCAACCGTTTTCAAGTTGGGTCGAGTGTAATAGCTCTTATTTTCTTCGAAAATTCGGCTAAAAATGTAAATGTTTGTTTGTTCAAAATCTTAAATCTCCGAAAGTTCTTCACCGATTGCTTTGAAATTTTTACACAAAGTTGCATTCGTGTACACGAGTGTTTTTATATACTTTTTGAAAAACAGCGCCATCTGTTGGAAATTAAAAACAACACACACTATACTAAATATTTTGTAGCAATGGGAGCACCACACTAAATATTAATTAAATATGTTTATTGTTGGTAACGTAATCAGCTGTTTGCCCTAATAATAATAATAATAATAATAATAATAACATATGCTTTATTGGTACTTTACTTTACAGCATTATAACGTTTCTTTTCTAACATACAGTCTAGCATGGCTTTCAGCCGTCTGCTAGGTTGGCAACAACTAACAATAATTTATTAATTAATAGCCACAGAACTATAAACTTAAACTTACTAAACTTATTTAGACAAACAAAAATTATCAATACACACATAAATACAAGTTTGATTAGAAATGAGTACAGATATTAAATTCCTAATAACAATAAAGATCAGCGATCGCAACCTAAAAGTATTATCAAAAGTTAAATTCTTTTATCAATGCCCATCTATAATGCCATGCTTGTTCAAGATATTTACATAATACTCCCCAATCCTTACCATTCATAAAGTCCTTGAACTCTGACATCGATAATCTTTCTTTACCCAGATACGATTTTCTATGTTGCACCAATATCGGGCATTCTGCCACAAAATGGTAATCGTCTTCGTTTACTCCCATATTACATAACGAACAAAGATAATTTTTCCCTTCAACCCACGGTTTAAAATTTAAATGAATTAACTCGGCTCTACACTTAAATGCCCATTTTATTTCCTGCAACTTATATTCATTTTTACTACAGTTAAAATAGTGTTGTTGCCCTAGGTTAAAATCTAAACTGGAGTAAATTTGATGGAATTTCCCATTTTTTGCTGCTAGTAGAAGCTGTTCCCTCTGTTCCAAACTGATTTTTTTCAGTAAATATTTTAATTGAGTATTTTTAGAACTACAGTTCATTTCGTCCCACACTTCCAAATTCTTGTCTATCCCCACTTCATATTTGGCCCCTAAAATCTTCCATTCTTTATACCATGAAATGTTAGAATTTACTATTTTTTTGCCAAATTTTTGGCAACTTGTCTTCCGGCATAGCCAACACTCCAAACAAATACTTAATATGAAGCTTCAAAGTATACAAATACAGCTTATCTATCCCCGTCTCCAGATAAATTGCATAATTTGGTGTGTTTAGAGGTAGACCTAGTAACTTTTTTATGAAAAACCTAAATGCTTTTTCAACACTATTAAATTCCCTATAACCCCAAACTTGAGCTGCATAACTTACTGTTGCTCTTTGAACTGCTTGGAAACTTGATAGTTTTACAGTTAGTGGAACGTGTTTACACCCAATAAATTTAGACCAGACACAGTTTATACTAGCTTTGGCCATTGCTAACTTAGACTTATGATGGTTCTCGTAAGACAAATTCGGAGTTAAGTCAAACCCTAAATATCTATAGCTGTTTACTATTTCAATCTGTTTTTCATCAAAAGTCCACCTTTCATTAGCTGCCAATTTCCCACCGTTTCTAAAAACCATCACTTTCGATTTTATTAAGTTTACTCTTAAATTCCATGTGTTGCAATACATATTTAATTTATCTACCATAGCCTGAAGACCTTCTGGCGATGAGGACATAATAGCTATATCGTCCGCATAAAGCAGCACCCGAATACAAACCCCATTAACACAACATCCTCCCCCCAATGCCTCATGTAGGTCATTCAAGAAAAGTGAAAACAATAATGGACTCAGTAAACATCCCTGCCTTATTCCCATTTTCGTTTCAAAACAATCTGACACACCAGTTCCGCACCATACCCCAGCCACAGTTTCTTTGTATAAATTTTGAAGCACTCTTAATATCTTTGTTGAGACTCCTAAACATGATAGTTTATAAAACAATGCATGCCTATCTACCGTGTCAAACGCTGCCGAGAAGTCTACAAAAAAACAATAAAGTTTACCTTTCTTTTTAGCTAATCGTAAATTAATCATACTTATAAGATTAAATATATTATCCACGGTTGAGTAACCTCTTCTAAAGCCGGCCTGATATTCATTAAGAATTTTATGTTTTTGTTCCCAGTTTGTAAGCCTATTCAAAATAATCCCGGTAAAAACCTTTGTAAGGGTGTTCATAAACGATATGCCACGATAGTTTTCTACCAAATTTACATCACCTTTTTTATACATAGGGAATATAATACTTTTTTTAAACGAAACCGGCACATTACCTGTTTCAAATATATGGTTGAACGCGTCCAGAATCCTTATCAAAACATTGTCTGGCAAGTTCTTAATAAACTCATATGGTATACCGTCAAATCCAGGAGCTTTGTTATTTTTAGCTTTCGCTAACACTATTTTAATTTCTGAAATTTTAAATTTTTCGTCAAGAAAAGAATCCAGCACATACGGCTGGGCATAACTGACCTGCATTGCACGAGAGCAAGGGTTAAACAAGTTCGAAAAGTATTCAATCCAGTTACTCACATTAATGTTCGCACCTACTCGGAATTCCTTATTTTTTTAACGAATTTATTAATTTCCATAATCCCCTATTATCTGTGACACGTCTAAATGACTCCTCAATTGAAAGATTGTAATCATTACGTTTCCCGGCACACATTATTTTATATTCTTTATTTGCCTGTAAATAAGCGTTTTTTGTAAACTGTTAATCAGTTCGGCGAAACAAATGTAATAGCTTAAAAACCCTATTCCGTAGTTTCGCACAATCATTATCAAACCATTTTTGTTTGAAGAATATCTTTCTAGTATTCTTTCTAGTATCACACTATACTAAATATTTTGTAGCAATGGGAGCACCACACTAAATATTAATTAAATATGTTTATTGTTGGTACCGTAATCAGCTGTTTGCCCTAATATTTCCATTAAAAAATTTTGAAACAATTATTTGTATTTCTAACTTTCAAGTTAGGTTTTCGTAAACAATGCCGTCTGTTGGACCTAAAAGTAACACACACTATACTAAATATTTTGCAGCAATGGGAGCACCACACTAAATATTAATTAAATATGTTTATTGTTGGTACCGTAATCAGCTGTTTGCCCTAATATTTCCATTAAAAAATTTTGAAAAAATTATTTGTATTTCTAACTTTCAAGTTAGGTTTTCGTAAACAATGCCGTCTGTTGGACCTAAAAGTAACACACACTATAGTAAATATTGTACGTCAATGGAAGTGCCACAGTAAATAATAATTAAATATGTTTAGCATTGGTATAGAAATCATCTGTTTGCTCTAATATTTACATAACAGCTGACTTCAAAGTTAGATACAATTATTTGTATTTCTAACTTTTTAGGTTATTTTTTTGTATAAGTGTAGACCTGAGCCTTGCAGGTTCTTTTAACCTTTATTACAACTGCTGTTATAAAATATATGGAACTAGCTGACCCGTGCAAAGCATTTGCATTCTAACTTACTTAAATCCCACTTAGTTAAAGTACACACCGTATATTTAGTATCGTATAGTGCGTATAGTGCGTTACCAACTTGCAGAAGGTAAACAACAACACATAGGTGTATCCACAATGCTGTTTATAACCACGCTTACAATTAATTAAAAATAGCAATTTAGTGGCGTAACGGCAGCTCTCCAGCTGGGTATTGTTATCATCAGTGTTGCCAACGCCAGGAAAATATCCCTACAACTTACTTGATCTTACATCACTGTTACTTTCGGATTCTTTACTTCTTTTTTTTTTTGTATTTTTTCGTATAATTGTATTTTGTATATTTTTCCGGTGTAGCGGTTGAGGAAAGCTTTAAAATGATGCCTCATTCATGTAATTTGATGATGTATTAAGGAAGTTATGGCGTACCGACAAAAAAATGGCCTTGAGAAATAATATATGTGACTAGCTGACCCGTGCGAATATTTCGCAAGTTCGGAGTAGGCCTACATTTACCTGATTTAACACGTTGATTTAATTCAGTTAATTAAGTTTATTTATTTACATTGGTTTATAAATAACAGTTTCCCTATACAATCTTACAGTGTAAACAATCTAACAGCTGTCATGCTAGTTAAACAGATGGTTAGTAGATGGCGCCTTTCATTAGGAACATACAGAGTATAATATAAAAGTCTTTAAATCAATTTTTGTTATTAAAACATGAATTTTAAGCTGTTTGTTTATTTTTCCCGTGTAGTGGTTAAGGAAAGCTTTAAAATGATGCCTCATTCATGTAATTTGATGATGTATTAAGGAAGTTATGGCGTACCGACAAAAAAATGGCCTTGAGAAATAATATATGTGATAATTTGATTTGGACATTTATCATTATTTACCATCTCAGCTTTGAGGTTATTATACTCTTACACCTTCATTATAAAGAAAACATAACATATGTGTAGCCTATAGGTGGTTGTAACGGGGTTGGCGTGCGGAGCACGCAGAGGTCTCCCCTAGTATATTATGAATGAATGTAAATTAATTAAAAAAAAGAAACCAGTAGTGAAACTGCCGACAGAAGTGAAAACTGTCACGAATATAAATAGTTGGTTATATTGGTTTAATCAAAAATGTGATCATTCTTTTTATCTTGTCCCATTTAACATTGAAATACTGTATAAAAAATAACATAAACATGATTGTCTGTATATAGACTATAGACTATATTCACTTCTGTCGGCCGACCCACGACTGCTTTCGTTTTTTTCCTTTTTTTCTTTAGTTTGACATAAAATAATGTGTTATTATTATTCACATAATGTACAGGTGTACAAAGTACATAAAGTATTTTGAGGTGTTAACCTCTAAAAATCGTCAAAAAATGTATTCGAATATACAGGGTGATCAACTCAAGATGGCTACCATTGGGATCTCGGAAACTATAAAAGTTACAACAAACTTTAAATGGTTGACCTTCCCTACTTTTTCCTTTGCATTAAAAATACAATATTAAAATTTCCAAAAACTTCGCCATTTTTCAATATGGCGGCCAACTTAATTTTTTTCAAATGGAAACCCATATTTTTTATGTTGAATTTCTATTGGGGACACAAATTTAAGAAATTTTTATTCTTTAGTATTTTTTCCTAAACCCAACCGTTTGTGAGATACAGCCTCTCAAACATTTTCTATTTTATGTGATTTTTTAATTGGGCCACCATTGGGATCTCGGAAAGTATTAATTTTACAGCAAACTTTAAATTGGGAACCTTTCCTTGTTTTATGAGAAATTTAAAAATATGTAGCCTAATTAAAATATTTCTAAATGGCCGCCATTTTCCAATATGGCGGTCAACTTTGAAATTTCTGATGGAAACCTTACTTTTTATAACGGATTTCGATTTTACATGCAATTTTAATACCTTTGTATTCTTGGTGTTTTTTTGATAAATATAATCGTTTAACCGCTAGGAGCGCTGAAAGTTTCACACAATACACAGTGGTTGCGTTAGCGATTTTTAACAGTAATTTAAGTACTTTTTTCTATAAAATAAAGTATTTGTCAAATTGCAACAGCTTTTTAACATTCCATTGTACAAGATATTGTACTTTGAGTTAAATTTTATTGTTTGCAAATAAATGGTAAAACATGCCTCTAATAATAAAATTGTTGAAGAGTTTCTGAACTTTGTTGAACTTTCAGCGCTCCTAGCGGTTAAACGATTAAGTTTATAAAAAAAACACCTAGAATAAAAAAGTCTTAAAATTGCATTTAAAGTTCAAATCCGTTGTAAATTTTATAGTTTCCGAGATCCCAATGGTAGCCATCTGGAGTTGATTACTCTGTATGGGCCTACGTCTTCTTAAGGAAGCGAAGCCCTCTTAGTTTTATGAAACGAGTTGTGTATGACATTCATACAGTAGATTATTTTATAGGCGTGGTACAAGAAACAGGATTCCGTGATTTTCTCTTCATCTGTGTTCCAAATCGTATAGGCCTACCTGTCTCCCAACTTGCTCACCGTACGGTCGTACTCTATTAATTCCAATTAGAGTGAAGTGTGACGGCGCGTGTCGAGTGCCAGACCTTTAGTCGAATTCGCGGCAATAAATTATCCACGCCAAACACAGTTTGACCACAGATGAACACAAGTACTGTAAATATAAAGACAATTTAGTCAGTAAAGGTGTATTCCAGTACGCGTAAAGCTAATGGATAGTAAATCGACTAAAGTAATCTTGTATGTATGAACTACAAAGTCATTATTTTAGAAGTACAGAATCGCCTCGATTATCCGAACTGGGACCGACTGATATGGACACTCAAGTTTGGTGTACTAATAGTACAGGTAACATTTTTATTGGCATTAATACATCCAGGTCAGATCTTTTGCCCACAGGTTCTTTTTATTATAAACATTGTAGAAAAATATCTACCGATTTCCTCCCCTTCCGAAAGGTGGTTTAGGGAGGTCGAAAGGGTATAAATAAATTTAGGTTAGGCCTAGACTGATGAACCAACATTTTATTGAATTTATTTATAACGAATGGACATTTAACTGTGTTTACCATCGCAGCTTTGAGGTTATAATTAATCCTACACCTTTATTACAATAACATTAAACGTATGAAAACAGTAATACTTGTATCAAAATATAAAATTATATTAACTCACTTTTCTAACTTTGTATCACACATACTTTCCATTTCTTGAATCTGCATTAGAAAATTGCAATAGTCAGGTAATATAACTCTCTTTCAATTGTTAATACCAGCGCTTGACGGTAATATCCGAACCACGCCGGTCGGAACCGAACGTCTCCTAACTTAAATTGATGAACCAAAACACATGTTACAGTCATTACCGTAGCAACCAATTCGATAACGGTTTTTCGTTACGCGTTACATTTTGTATTTGTCAACTCCTACCGCAAGACGCGTAAGGGAAATTCGTTCCGATAAACGGTACTTTAAAAAATTCATTTAATAGGAAAGTTGTAGAGTGAGAAAATAGTTTTTTATTATGCTCCCATACGACCTTTTAAAGGCTTTAGTTTTCGTGTTATGGGAAAACAAGGAAAAAATAGGTGAAGCTAGAAACTTAAAATTTGGTACAAAGGAATTTTAGCATAAGAATAAACTAAGCAAAAAATCACGCCCTTCCGCCTCCCTCCTAGGGGGATTTAAAAGGAAAATAGTGTTTTTAAACAGAAACACTGGAATAAAATAAACGGTACCAGATAACTGCCACATACTTTCTTCCAGTTGAAACTTTATACCTTTCCAAGAGTAGCAAAGGATGTGGTTATTTAGAATTGCAAAAGTAGGACATACCATGGAAAATATTAGATGCATGTAACACACATCCATATTATATTATATATAATTATATAATATATATATTTTTTTTTTAACTATTCGATCAATTTCGAACAAATTTGCACCAAACATGTCAATTAGGCCTGTATAGATGCACGAAAAAAGATTTTAAAAAATTTTGAAAACAACAACCTTTTTGGCCCAAAACCCCCAAAAATCAGTTATTATTATTGTTAGAGAATTTTTAGAAAGATGCTGTTTTTTACATATGGTAGGGCTACAAATAAGCCAAATTTTATCAAAACCGTTAGAGCCGTTTTTGAGAAATTTTTTTTCTGGTTTTTTTACCAATTTTGGGGGATAAAACCCCATAAAAATAAAAAATTTTAAAAAATGAAAAAAAAACACCTGGAGATATTCCAGAACTACACCTACATACCAAATTTCATCAAAATCGGACCGTTGGTATGGTCTCCAGCTCTGTACACATCCTAAGAGACACACAGACTCACGGACAGGCATCACCAAAAAACACTTTTTTGGATTCAGGGAGCACCAATTTTGGGGTTTCGGGAGCACCAAAAGAGATAATTCCACTAAAAATTCAAATTCGAAAATTTGGACGAAAACAATACTTTTTCCGTATACTACGTATAGGGGGGAGAAAGTAAAAAATCGTAAATGCAAGTTTTATACAATTTTCGAAAATTGTAGTTCATGCCATATCCTATATTTTGAGACTTTGAGCGCCTCTTTCGTGACCTTGGGGGAATAGTTATGGAGGTTGAGAGGTCCAAAAACTCGTAATGAACCTACCAATGCCTTATTTTTGATCATATTAGCCTACCCGTATACTATAACAGGATTGGATGAAAAAATGTCAATACATAATTGAATCTAAATGGCTTTCAAATCACAATAACATTTAAATTAAATTTTATTTGACACTAGAGGGCTCCGCACCCAGCTCGCTTCCCTCTTTAACCCCCGCAACGTCTCCCGACTTCGCTACTGGCTCCCCATATACACTAGCAATGAAGTAAATTCAATCAGTTCATTGTGTATTCTGATACTATCACGGAAATTCCTATTGAGTAGGACCATTGCATTTGGATAACTTAATAGAATTCCGATCCAATGCACTGTTTCAATCCACCGGAAATTCGACGATAGTGGAGCGATCTATGGGGGAAACGACGGAAGCGGTGTGTAGCACCACTGCCTTGAACGATTTCTCCCTAGCGCTACCCCTCGGCGCGATCATGCAATATTTCCCCGACAACCTTATTTTCGCCACACAGCCGCCGTATGCATGCATGATCTATTTTATTATTCCTGATCTATGGTAGGACGTAGGCCCATGATCAAAGTAGGGTAGTGATGACGTAGATCCGGACGCATGCGCAGTAGAGCTAGAGTTTTTGCGTTAATAGTAGAAATGTTTTTATACAGCCTAATAAAGAAACTATCTATAACTATAACGTATTTGATAGCTAAGAAAGGATTTTCCCAATTCCTTATCCAGGTGGGAAAATCCCAGTTATATTGCAGATAAGACAGCTGATTCGTTTCAAAAACTTATTGCATAATATAATGTACATTCATTACCGCGCCCACCTACTTAGCAAATTTAGAATCAGTTAATTAGGCCTATTCTTCGCAACCAAAAGCTCTTTTAGGTTAGGTTAACAGAATAAAAGCAAACAAACAAACAATACCAACGAAAGAGGCTTACTGTATTATAATTCAAACATCTGTTGTTACATGTTATAGATAAGCAGCTGATTCGGGTCAAAAGTTTAAAAACACAATTTTAAGTTAGGCCTAAACAGGGTGTCCCATAAGTAAAGTGCCAAATTTCGGGGAATGGTTCTATGGGTCAAAATAAGAAAAAAGTTCATATAAACACAGACCCGAAAACGCTTCGTTTTCTAGATATCCGCCATTTTGTTTTTCGTACAAAATAATTCTTATCTAGAGAACGGTTTGACTGATTGAGTTCAAACTTGGCATGAAGTTTAACCTAACAACGATATATCTCAAGAAAAGAAGCTTTTAAATCCAATCATGAGTTTGAAAATGGCGAATGTTTGAAAATGTCAAACCTAAATTACTCATAAACTGTACATTTTAACAAAACATTTCAAGATACCTTTTTTGTAGCCCTTTTGATTCCCTTTCGGATGGTGTAACTGTCAAAATCTGATGAACAATAATAGTTGAGTTATGTGCAATAATTCCTTTTTTTCAGTAAACACAGCAATACTGCATATACATTTGCTGACATTATCTTTAACTTAACTATTATCCTTCATACGATTGTTTTGACAGTTACACCATTCGAAAGGGAATCAAAAGGGCTACAAAAAAGGTATCTTGAAATGTTTTGTTAAAATGTACGGTTTTTTAGTAATTTAGGTTTGAAATTTTCAAACAGGCGCCATTTTGAAACTCATGATTGGATTTTATCGCTTATTTTTCTTGAGATGTATCATTAATATGTTAAACGTAATGCCAAGTTTGAACTCAATCAGTCAAACCGTTCTCTACATAAGAATTATTTTGTACAAAAAACAAAATGGCGGATATCTAGAAAACGAAGTCGGGTCTGTGTTTATACGAACTTTTTTTTTATTTTGACCCATAGAACCGTTCCCCGAAGTTTGGCACTTTAATTATGCGACACCCTGTATATACTGACCCATTACAAGTTTCTTGAATGCACTTGCATTCATTAACAATGCAGCCAACTTGATAAATTTAGAATCAGTTAATTTTTGTCACAACCAACAGCTTTTTTAGGTCAGGTTGATATATAAATAAAAAGAATCCAGGTGTTCTTCCGTAACAAAACGACGGAAATACGTTACAACTCGGTGCTGAGTTTTTACACAGTATAGCAAATCTACTGTTCATGCGCGGTAATCGTGGCGCTTCTGCCAAGATCGTGCCAAGGTATTGTAGCATGTCGTGTGATAACCAAGGTCGTCAACTGTCCTTTACGGTAATTATTTGCAGTAAAATCATCTTCGCTCACTATTGTATTGCTTTTTACACAGTGGATAAAAAGTATTTTAAAATGGTCCATTTAAAACTTTTTTTTTTGTTTTTTTTTTTTGTTTTGTTTTAGAGGATGGAATTCTCTTACGCAGACCTCTCGGCCAAGAGAAGGTACTGTGGGACTAGATCAGCTGCCGCGCGGATCCACTACCTACTAAACCATCCTCCACTCTCCAAACTGCTAACAGGGGAGGTGTAACAGCGTCTATTGAATATCCCTAATGACTGAAAACATGGATAGTGGTATGGCGGTGGCAGGCATGAAGAAGTCGCTACTCGAGGCCAGCCATCAACGAAATTCCAAGATCCATACCTAAAACATCACCGGCATACTGGGGGTCCCGGAGTTCCGGTAAAGGCACGATCCCAAGTGTAAGTGAAGAAGTCGGGCTGTAACAGAAGAAACATGAGAAAATCTTTCCCCGAGACCGGGCCGGCAGCAGAACACCTTGACCAGTACCTAAACATCACTGGCAGAGGGATCCCGGAGCTGCGGTGAAGGCCCGACTCGAGTTCTGAAGTGAAGACTGAAACAGATAATACAATGAATTAGCGCTTGAAGAAATCTCTACCCGCAGCCTGACCGACAGTCGGACTATGGGAGACTGGAAGAAAGAGTCCGCCGGCGTTGTGTAGTGATCGTTCGTTGAAGAAACGTGGATTGTATGGATGACTTCGCCGCCCGCAGTAACCGACCTCGGAACTTCAAGGCCCGTCCAAAACCTCACTGGATGTCTCTCGAGAAGCTCAGAAGAAGGCACTACCCCGGGTCCTGCTGTGTTGTGTAGTCGTCCGTGTCCTGAAGTGAAGTGTTTCGATGATGTATGATTTCAAACTTGTTAGCATCTACAATATATTGATGATGGAGAAAATACCGATTCCCCCAAAACTGTTTTAACGTTAAATATTGTACTAATTTGAAACTTCCAAATAAGCCTATTAGCGATCCTTTTAATGAAACTAGAAGACAGTCATAGATAACTAACTGAAAATATATCTACAGTTTTAAATGGATTTACATCTTCTAAGATATTAAACACTTTTGAATAGATATTTAATTATTAAAGTTATAAATAGTTGTTATTTTGTATTTTCCGCTTACACACTTCCTCAGCAAGGGTTAATTTAATTAAATAAAAAGTGAAAAAACATGGACCAAGACCGGGATTTGAACCCCGGACCTTTACCATTCCGTGGTAACGCTCTACCGACTGAGCGTAGTCGGTAGAGCGTTACCACGGGATGGTAAAGGACCCGGGTTTAAATCCTGGTCTTCATCCATGTTTTTCACTTGTAATTTAATTATAAATAGTGTTTTATTTGTATTCAAAGATTTGTGTAAAAGATGTATTCAAAGAATTAACCCTACCTGTTTATAGGCTTGCTGTAGATTTTCGAATTAAAACTGCTTTAGGCGCGGTAGGGCAAATTTACCTAGGTCAGACGAAAAGTGTAACGTTTCCCCCTCTCCGACTTCAACCGCCAGTTAAAAGGAAAGAGCAGGAGAACCGCACCTACTCTCTTTGTCAAATGCGTCAAGCGCACTCTACACGCATGCGCAGTACGTACTATGCGTATACGAATTTCTCTAGCCACGGTAGCATGAATTGGCCTGATTGAGACGAGAATTGAAACAGTTTCCCTTCTCCGCCTCCAACTGGGAGGGAGAATAATTTCTACTCTCTCGGTCGCATACGTCATAGTCAGTCTTCGCGCATGCGCCGCGAATATTGTGTTAATACGTAGCATAGGGAACCAGTAAACGCCGGCGTTATATACTGTACATTAACTGAACACGTTTTAATATTTACTTATTGGAACGAAGTTCCTTAACGCGGGTTGCGCTAAGAGTTAACAAATAGAAAATGTAATGCGTAACGATTGGTTGCTATGGCAACGACAAATATAGAATACGAGTAACGAAAAAGCGTTACAAAATTGGTTGCTATGGCAATGAATGTAAATGCATTCAAGAAACATATGTTTTGGTTCATCAATTTAAATTAAGAGACGATCGGTTCCGTCCGGCGTAGTTCAGATATTATCGTCAAGCGCTGAACTACATTCAATAAACATCAAATGTTGGTTCATCAGTCTAGGCCTAACCTAAAATTATTGTGTGTATCTTTAAGTTATTTTACCTGCATTAACGGCAACATACATACAATACTTTAGGTATTCCTAAAATGTAATTTTAAGTCTGGGTCTAACATTATAGTATGTATGTTGCCGTTAAAACAGGTAAAGTAAATTAAACATACACACAATAATTTTAGGTTAGGCCTAGACTGATGAACCAACATTTTATGTTTATTGAATGTATTTACAATGAATGGTTTAACTGTGTTTACCATCTTAGCTTTGATGTTATAATTAATTCTACACCTTTATTATAATAACATTAAACGTATAGAAACAGTAAATATTTGTTTAAAAAACAAACTAATAATAAACGGCAACTGAAAGATTAAAATTATGTGTGTATGTTGCCGTTAAGGCTGGTAAAAGAATTAAAGAAAAGGCGTGATGAACTTCGTTCCTGACGGGGGTCCCACGACCGCACAAATTTACTTTTTTGTTTACTTCGTTCTTCAAAAGAATCTACAAAAGAGTCCTACAAACAACAAACTATATCCAACTGGCTATATTATGTCGTTAGGGATTTAGAATTACTAACAGAATATCTTTGTAAGACGACAATATATCACACACCATTCAAAAAGAAACAAAGACTTTATTTAAACTAACAGTTTATACCTATTATTTCAAATTGATGTTTTTAGAAAGGACAGTAGCTTCTGACGCGCATGCACACTACGTCATTTAACAGGAAAAACAATATTTCTCAAACTCGCAGTCCATACAACGCCCACGGATTGTATAGTATTTTAAACCGTTGTCTATCTTCTCTACCACTTGCATTTTTTTTAGTAGCCTAATGTTTCAATTCATTTTCGTCACAACTTATCTATTTAAGAAGTTTCGCAATAAATACTATTTCGCCAGTTTAATTATATTTCTCGTGAATAGCTGTATATATCAAGAGACAAAACCCTTTTAGTGCCAGAAAAAAATTCAACAAACGTCTGAAAAACTGCCAGACGTTTTTAAGCCATTTGGTAGCGTACCGTTTTACAAAAAATCCTAATTTTTCACATACAATTTGATAATTTTTTTAAAATATTACCCAGAACTAAATTTGACACAATTATATTTTATGCAATTGCCTTTTATTTAATTATTGTAAAGTACTTTTTTAAATATTTATAATTCTACTCACCAATATGTTTCAAAACAAAAATTTAATTTGTCATGAGTAATCACATTTGAAAAAAATTCTTTGCTCATAACAATTGATATCACAAGAAATAAACGGTACCAGAAACTAGCACATACTTTCTCACAAACACATTAAAATTATTAAACAGATTCTCTGTGACTTCATAATTGCAGGAGGGATAGGAGAGGTGATATTAGAGTAGGAGATTAACTAATAAATATTATCATTATTAGCTAGAGAGAAAACTATTCGATCGATTTCGAACAAATCAGAACCAAACATGTCAATTAGGCCTGTATTGATGTACGAAAAAAGGTTTTGAAAAATTTTGAAAAACAACCCCCTTTTAGGCCAAAAAACCCAAAATCAGTTATTATTATTAGCTAAACGAGAATTTTTAGAAAGATGCGGTTTTTTGCATATGGTAGTGTACATTAAAGGCTACAAATAAGCCAAATTTTATCAAAATCGTTTGAGCCGTTTTTTTAATAAAAAATAATAACAGATTTTTTGGTTTTTTTGGCCAAAAAAGGGGTTGTTTCTCAAAAATGTTTAAAACCTTTTTTCTTGCATCTATACAGGCCTAATTGACATGTTTGGTGCAAATTTGTTCGAAATCGATTAAATAGTTTTCTCTCTAGTTTTATATACATACAGACAGACATACATACAGGCAGACATTTTGTAAAAAACACTTTTTTGGACTCAGGGGTCCCAAAACGGATATTTCCACAAAAATCTCAACATCGATTTTTTTTGCGATCAATATACTTTCTCTATACTATAGTATAGTGAGAAAGTGAAAGTGACTAAATATTTACAAACACACTAAATTGCAGTTTTCTACTAAAAATACACTTGAAAAACAATTTTGTGTATGGAATAGTCCCGACCGACCAGCTGACGCGCAAATGGCAAAGCCTTCTTTATCTTCGCTACAATCAATTAGTATTATTGAATACTATATAAAACTATATTTTCCTGTACTCTACGTTTCTATAAGAATATTTTGGTGTAATATAAAATTAAATTTGTCAAAACATAAAAGTGTAGTAATTTTTTTTCGAGGCGTCCGTATATAAGGACGTTGGCATTTTTCAACACCAATTTCGGCGTCCGTAAAAGGGTTAAAACAATGTTTAATCAAACAAAGTTTTCAGTATTAAGTGTTAGGAGGAAATTCAAAGCAATCATTGTTTCATACATTTGCTAACCATTTGATCAGCTGTTCACGCTTTGGTAACTTGATTGCGGCCTGGAAACAGCAGTTGCCTAATTAATGCGATTGTTGTCTAACCCGAAGGCGACCCGGAAATAGCCGAAGGAACCATTGTTTGATCTTTATCGTTGTAGGTTTTATTGAAGTTGTAGTGCCTCAGAGAAAGTGCAAAGCAATAAACTGCGCACAATCATTCGCAGTTAAAGTCAGAAATTCATTTCCGATATTTAATGTGGTTAGTGAATCAAAAGTAAGCTACAGTTTTACTTGTTACTATTATTTTAGGTTACATAAAACCGCATTCACCCCATAAAATTTAAACTCCGAGCGGCCAGTGAGATTTTAATCAAATTGGTCTGTCGTTGACTTTGTGGTGGCGTGGGTGCCCATACCTATGGACAGAGGGGGTCCACACCCACCACCCCCCTAGCTTCCACGGAAAGGAAAATATGTATATTATTAATTACAGTCAGGAATTTTTCTTTAAAGAGGTTAGCACTAAAACACGTTTAAAATGTTATGTGCCGTGTGTTTTTACATACACTTATTATATTTTTTACAAGAGTTCAGCATGAGCTGCTGGGTCACTACTTGGTGCGGCCTCTAGGCGTGTTATAGGTCTTTGTGTACTCACTGACGGTGTAAAGGTACTGACTCAATGCTGTGTGGGTTGATATTTCACCTGAACAGCCAAATTGGCATCCCAAATTTTAAGTTTTCTTGGAGAGGTCAAAAATATCACTGGACTCTTTTTGCCGAAGGAGGGGAGGGTACTCCTTAACACGTTCACTGCTACGTAAGTTTCGTATTTCCTATGCTAGAAGCTGACCTTTTATTTTTTTATACTTACAATCTAAATGAGTAGAAATTATTTTATTTTTTAACCTTTCTACGTATTAATCACTAATATTTTAAAGCAAACGCACATGTGCGTCCATAGCATATAGGCTTAAAATTGACGTGCCAATACGGGGGTTGGCGTGTGAAGCACGCAATGCACTGTATATTGAAAATACTCCCAATACGGGGGTTGGCGTGCGAAGCATGCAATGCACTCTGAATTGAAAATAATCCCAATACGGGGGTTGGCGTGCAATGCACTGTGCGTCAGCCGTTTCTCATAGTGTTCAATGTCAAGCTCACATGTGCGTCCTTAGCAGTGAACGTGTTAAGCCTCATACCCCAGTCTAGCCCCCCCCCCCCCCCCTAGAAAATATCATATGGGTGCCCATGGCTGGACATAGGTCTCGGCCTCTCTCAATTTGCCTATGATTTGCCTCTCTCTCGGGGTGCCTATGATTTGCCCCACCCTCTCGGCGGCCATGTGCAATAATAGTCGGGGAAAATGGAACTGCTTAGTACCACCATTTGCCCCGAAACTTAAAATTGCCTAGAGTAACGAAATCTCAAATGCAACCCTGGCTGCACTGTTTATACCACCAACAAACTTTACCAACAGAAAAATAGTAACAATTAATTAGTTTCGCCTAATGTGCGTGGCCTTTTAAAATTGTATTTACAACTCTTGACTCTTGCAGATAGTTGGCAACGTGCCGATGTTTCAAGAAGATACATTACATAATTGCAATTGGCGGGGGAAGGGGAAACTGTTACTACCGTAATGACAGGCTTAAGAGTGCCTGCAGTAGCCAAATCCTAATTCCAATCCTGCCTATACATTTTACACCATCAACAATAACTAAATCGTAATAAATTGTTTCGAGTAATATTCACCGCCTTTTTAAATTGGATTTATAACTCGTGCAGATAGTTGGCAACCCTGCCAATGTTTCAGATCGCCTTGACACAGATCCGCACAGTCAGCTGACACTATTCCTTGTTCGTTGAACTCTGAATGTGTTGGTTCAATACTGGATGAACTTGAGCTAGACTTATGGTTTATGCGGCGTGCAGTTGGTAGAAGACTTCGCGAGCAGGCCAGCAAACTTAAACTGTAGCCTAGTGTCTCAATTGTGCATCACTGGTGCCTTCAAAAGACATATAAAGTAATTTCATATGATTACAAATAAAACTCATATTTTATCATAAAATATGATTTAGAGGTAGGTGACTCTCCAAAAATCGATACGCCAGTAATTGTGTATACAATTCTACCCTTGTACCCTTACTCTCTTCGCTCACCAACCCCGTGGCGAAGCAAATATAAACAGATGATTGTTTATATTCTGATATTTCTATGGAAATTACGACTAAATAGCTCAGTAGATCTATGATCGTGGTAGTGTGAGTGAATTACGCATGAGTTGTATTTTCATCAATAATATTTAAATACTCAACAGTCAACATGTTGATAATGCCAACTAAAGGAAACAATATAAATAACATGTAACATCAGGTGTTTTATTGACCGAGCGAAGCGAGGTCTCATTAACTCGACCGTTCGGCATTTCGTCTGTGTGTCTGTCTCACGATTACGGCCAAACGCCTTGACCGATTTTGATGATTTTTTGCATGAATGTTCCTTATTCCTAGGCCGAGCCATGTATATATAAGGTTTTTTTTCCATTTTTCATTTTTAACCCCTTAAATAAAATAAAAATGGAGGCCGCACCGTTTTCTCAGTGTAAGCTTTTTCTAAAGCCAGTTTGTGCCTTAACTGTAAGTCGAATTTAAAAACTAATGACGTAGCAAATTTGATTTTCAACAAAATTGTATTCTTGATATTTTCCGTATCTCTAACGGTAAGCTCACAAAATGCCGTAAACTTCAAATTTGTTGAAAATCGTCCAAGTTTTTGTATTTCAACCATGTTTTTATACGTTTATTCTAAACCAATTCAAAAGTGTTCCATAGCTTTTTTGTAGATAAAGGTTCAAAGAATTCATATATGCCAGTAACAAAATGATTGAAGTAAAATTAACAAAGTTATTACTTCAAGAAACATTTATTAGTTATTAGCATGTTCAGTAACGAAAGGAAAAAGTTCAACTTTAGGCCTACATAAAAAGTAGTAAAAATTATTGTAATTTTTTTCATAAATGTAAAAAAGTTTCGCAATTTAGTTCTAAATAGAATTGTATAAAAATATTTATCAATTTCAAATTTCTTATTTTGAAAACACCAGTTTGTATGTTCCTACTACAAGACTGCTAACAAAACTAGGCCTGTTTTGAATAGTAATTTAGGAATATATAATTTGCCCAAAAATGACATAATATTATAAGAAAGTGTAGAGGATAAATCAAAGACTTGAACTCGATCAGTCAAACATTTCTCTAGATATGAATTACTTTGTAAAAAAAAAACAAGATGGTGGCTAGACAGAAAAGGGACCATTTTTGGACCTATGTTTATTGGGACTTTTCATCTTATTTTTATGTGGGGAATCATGCCCTAATTCTTGGAACCCTTTTCTGAACACCCAGTATTTACAGATTCTATGTTTATTATCATTGAAATAAATTAGAAATAGAACCTGTGGATTGCGAGAGCCAACATCAATTGCGATTTTTTTTGCATATCCTTATGCTAAATTTTGCTAAAACGATTTTTGATAATTTCTATTGAATAAGGCTGAAGAGCAATTGAAATATTGAACATTTTGTAACGGGTTAATTTTTGACCCCCAAATTTTATTACTTTGACAATTCGACGAGCGCAGCATAGAATATCTTTCGTATTTCCCGCCCGGCTAAACTAGTTAAATCTAGATATATTTGGATTAGAGCAGACAAACCCTAGGGGGCAAAGTTTGTGTACCGTTCTTATCGTTTGTTTGCTTACGCAAGCCCGCGCCCATCTGCTCGGGGACTATATAAGTCGCCGGAGTTCAGCTCTCGGGGCATTCGACTTCGAGACTTCCTACCGATAGGATCATTCATTCGACTGCGAGTCAGCCTACCCGTTCCTAGCTGGAGAATATTCAGCTACCCGTTCCTCGCTGGAGAATATTCAGCTTACCCGTTCCTCGCTGGAGAATATTCAGCACCCGTTCCTCGCTGGAGAATATTCAGCACCGTCCCTAGCTGAAGAATATTCAGCCACCCGTTCCTGGCTGGAGAATATTCAGCACCCGTTCCTACCTGGAGAATATTCAGCTACCCGTCCTACCTGGAGAATATTCAGGCACCCGTTTCTCAGAACCTTAGAATTCTTTACGATAAGGTACCTCTAAGTTATATTAAGGAACTAGGGCCGTGTTACTGTATACTAACCTGTAAGCTCGTACCTATAGACTAATACTTAAATACTAATATAGTAAAGTATGATTGTATTAACTTTTAGAGTAAGGTATTAGTAGTTTGTTAGTAGTTACAGTAGTTATTAGTAGTTAACAGCTTGTTAGTAGTTACGTAGTTCCCTAGAGTTCCATATGGAATTCGGGATTAAGTCAATAGCCTATTTCTAGTTGTAACTTAATCCCCGTTACCCGTTCCTAGCTGGAGAATATTCAGCTCACCGTTCCTTGCTGGAGAATATTCAGCTACCCGTTCCTCGCTGGAGAATATTCAGCTCACCGTCCCTAGCTGGAGAATACTCGGCCACCCGTTCCTCACTGGAGAATATTCAGCTCCCGTTCCTAGCTGGAGAATATTCAGCCACCCGATCCGTGCTGGAGAATATTCAGCTTACCCGTTCCTAGCTGGAGAATATTCAGCTACCCGATCCTAGCTGGAGAATATTCAGCTCACCGTTCCTAGCTGGAGAATATTCAGCTACCCGTTCCTCGCTGGAGAATATTCAGCTCCCGTTCCTAGCTGGAGAATATTCAGCCACCTGATCCTTGCTGGAGAATATTCAGCTTACCCGTTCCTAGCTGGAGAATATTCAGCCACCCTCGTCCTTTTGAACCGCGATAATCGGGAGTTAATCACCAGTCCGGTTCTCTGTGCCGCGTCGTAGCACGACCCAGAAGGGTAGCTATAAGGGAAGATATTTTCCTCCGGCCTATCCCGGAAAGGAGCTTTTGGCAGTGATGAGCTATGAAGGGTAGAGTGTAAAACTTTTGTTTCGCTCCTGAACGCCCAACAAATCTGAGCCAGAAACCTTTCCCGAAATTCTAGTTTGCCGGACCCCTGGAACGAAACCCAGTCCGATTAGAGTAAATTCCGGCACAACCCACGGTGACTGTTATAGCACGGTAACGCTGCCGCGAAATACACGTCACAAATTTTGGCGCCCGAACAGGGACTTCAAGGCGAAGACTTGAAGACGAACGTTTAAATATATATATATAGAAAAATACTATCAGAACGGATAAACGAACGATTGTTACGTTAACAGAGAAAATCAAATAAAGTTAACATCAGACCCGATTTCGTTAACATGCTATTCTCAACTTCATTAATTTTGTTAAACTCTTTCGGTTCATCACCGGAACTTTTCCCATAATAAACGGAGATGGCGTGGGTAGTGAGAACCTACCACCCTCTTCTCAGCGTTCTAAGTCAACTACTGATCCCCCACCGTCTCCCCAGGTTTCAGATCCTGACACGAGGACAGGATGGATTTACCATTTAAAGAAAACCCAATTACAAGACGAATTAAGACAGTATGGACTACCAATGGAGGGTCGAAGCGAAGAGTTACGTGCACTACTGGCTGAAGCTATAAAGTCAGGAAGGGAAAATTGTCGGAAGAGGGTCGCAAATAAAACCCCATGTCGCCACGGGAGGCCTGTTAATAACGGAAACCGTGGGGACTACCGAAGATACCACAGGCAGGACTACGACTCAATTTTCGGATTCGATAGTAACGAAAACCTCTCGAAGACGAGAGGAAGAAGATATAGACGTGCGGGAATTGTTAGGACTGCCCCTAGACGCGGATGCGAAGACGGTCCGACTCCAGGTAGCTGCTCTGCAGAGAAGCGCGATTGTTAACGTTCCACCACCTAGGGCTACCACGGACTCGTCCTTAACCGACAGCGTACCCCAGACGACCACAGTAAGCGGAGATCGTCGGTCCTTACCTTCCGTGACTGTCTTCGAATCAGCCCATGTTTGTAACGTAGTGCGAAAATGGAACCTACGTTTTGACGGCGAGAGAGATGCAATATCGTTCTTAGAAAGACTACATGAATTACGCGAAGCTTACGGTCTGGCCGGCAGGGGTTTACTTCAGGCCCTACCGGAGTTGCTGAAGGGAAATGCACTTCTTTGGTATCGAAATAACCGGGAGTTATGGACTACGTTTGAGGAGTTTCTTAACGCTTTTGAGATTCAATATTTACCCCCAGGCTATAGACATAGCTTGAACGACGAAATACGAAACCGTACCCAAGGGCACGAGGAACCCTTTCGAGCATACGTAGTGGCACTGAGTACCCTGATTCGTAGAAGAGGCGGATACTCCCAAGAAGCGAAACTTGAACGGATATATGCGAATATGGTGCCCAATTACAAAGTATACATCCGACGACGAGATTTCCAATCCCTACCCGAACTCCTGCAACTATCTGAAGAGTATGAAACCTATTTAAGAGAAAGAAGCACTTTCAGACCACCCCCCTAGTCCAGCCCAGGCTTTAGTGCCAGAAACTGCATACCATCCGAGAGGAAAGCGTACCCGAGATGCGTATGGACCAACGATACACTTTATCGAATCCCGGCCAGCGGGACACGAAGCCACGAAAATTCAACTTCGACCTCAACCGAAGTGGGAGAATCGAGCAAATTTACCTAACCCTGCGAACGGTACCAAAGCGTACCAAGCTAAGGCGGCCAGAAATAACAAGGAGGTAAATTCACAGCGTTCCCACGGAAGGGTCTCGGAAACCCAAAGAGGTAATGAAAGGAACACCAGGCGACTAGTCTGTTGGAATTGTGAGAAGGAGGGGAATTATTTTAGAGATTGTACTCGACCCAAACAGATCAAGTGTTACTATTGCAAACGTGAGGGTATTCGTACCACAAGCTGCAACTGTAGGTTGAACAGTTTTCAAGGGCAACCCGGAGCAAGTAGGACCCACGAGACTCACATGGCGAAGGCTACAACTTCGGAGGAATGGGGCAGGTGACTAAAGGAGATAAAAACACGCTGCAGCGGTAGTAGTACCCAGAGTGAAAAGGGAGATACCCGGCCCTATATCGGGGTGACTTTCCAGGGCGTCATGTACCCCGCCCTGGTTGATACAGGCGCAATGGGGTCATTCGTGAGTGATCAGGTGGCCGAGTCGCTAGATAAGGAGGGAATCAACCGAGACCCAGTTATACCCAGTTAACCATGGCCAACAACACGAAAGTCCAAGTGCAACATAGTTTTAGCTTCCCTTGTCTCATTGGAAATACGAAACTTACCTTAGTGGCAGCACACCTGCCCTCATTGACGACCCCTATTGTCTTGGGCATGAACGTGATACAGGCCTTGGGTCTAGTTACTTTAGCCGAAAAATTCACTCCTTTTGTCTCTACAAACACCGACCCAACAGCGGCTCAACATGAGATAGGCAACATACAAACATTAACACCATTCGAGTCCAAACGATTAGATGAATTTTTAATGGAGGAACTAGTTAAGTTTGAAGAGATTACGGCCAAGACGACGATAGTCGAGCACAAAATTAAGCTCACCATGGACGAACCTCGGAAGCAACGCTACTACCCCCGAAACCCCGCCATGCAACAGATAATTAATGAAGAAGTTACTGAGACCAGGAAACATATAGCACGATGCTTACGAGTCGGAAACATCGGCGAAGGACAATCTCCGACAGGTAAAGTAGAGTGGGACCTTTGCTCTAGTTGGGACTTCCTAGATGACGTGGGTATTGGAACCACCCAATCGCATGAAGACCTAAGGGACGTTAAACGGGAGCTAGAGGAACTACTGGCTGTGGAGGATAGGAAGAGCCCCCGGGACATCGACGAGATTCGGTCGGTGCACGATGAGAAAGGTGACACCCGGTTGTTGTCGCCCTGTCTGTCACTATCACCCGATCAAACCCTAGTCATGGATGTTGATGGGGAACCCCCACTGACCGCCACACCATCAACCTCCGCGGTGCAAATGGCGCCGACACAATTACGGACCGCACCAGTTTCTCCGACACCAAGGGAACCGAACCTAACGCAATCAGGGCTACCTTATGCGGCGAGGGGACGAAGGAGAAGAATGCGGATAATTATGCCAGACGGACGCCGGCTACGGGTCAACATCAGGCACCTTGGGTTGAAGAATTGGATAACCCATTAACTCCTTAGTGTACTACACAGAAGGAAAGGAGCAGGGGTTTCTCCTCGTGCCCAGTAACTACAAATATTCCGGGCGTATCATTTTCAATTGTTATTTGGTAGAGGTTACCAGTGACAAGCTCGTATCATTTCGTTATGTCTTTCCTTTGGGAAAGTAAGAAGGGGG
>JAGFPH010001977.1:128251-170154 GCA_018207615.1 Philaenus spumarius
CAAAAATCAGTTCCTATTATTATTATTATTAGATAAACGAGAATTTTTAGAAAGATGCTGTTTTTTGCATATGGTAGGGTACAATAAGGGCTACAAATAAGCAACATTTAATCAAAATCGTTAGAGCCGTTTTTTTATACAAAAATAACTGATTTTTTGGCCAAAAAGGGGGTTGTTTTTCAAAACCTTTTTTCGTGCATCTATACAGGCCTAATTGACATGAATCTGGTGCAAATTTGTTCGAAATCGATCGAATAGTTTTCTCCTTCTTTGTATACATATAGACATATAGACAGACATTTTGTAAAAACCACTTTTTTTTACCCAGGGGTCCCAAAACGGATATTTTCACAAAAATCTTGACATCGATTTTTTTGCGATCACTATACTTTCTCTATACTATAGTATAATGAGAAAGTAAAACCAATGAAAAGTCTTACTGTATATTGATTCAAACATTTTACTTTGTCACCATACTATAGTATAGAGAAAGTATAGTAATCGCAAAAAAATCGATGTTGAGATTTTTGTGGAAATATCCGTTTTGGGACCCCTGAATAAAAAAAAATGGGTTTTAAAAAATGTCTGTCTGTATTTATACAGAGCTAGAGAGAAAACTATTCGATCGATTTCGAACAAACTTGCACCAAATATGTCAATTTAGGCCCGTATAGATGGACGAAAAAAGGTTTAAATTTTTTTTGAAACACAACCCTCTTTTTAGCCAAAAAACCCCCAAAAATCAGTTATAATTTTTTTATAAGAAAACGGCTCTAACGATTTTGATAATATGTAGCTTATTTTTAGCCCTTGATGTACCCTACCATATGCAAAAAACCGCATCGTTCTAAAAATTCTCGTTTAGCTAATAATAATAACTGATTTTGGGGGTTTTTGGCCAAAAAAGGGGTTACTTTTTAAATTTGTCAAAACCTTTTTTCATGCACCAATACAGGCCTAATTGACATGTTTGGTGCAAATTCGTTCGAAATCGATCGAACAGTTTTCTCTCTAGCTAATAATAATATTTATTAGTTACTCTCCGAATTTAATGTATCCCCTCTCCTACTTCCGGCTACTTTAATACAATTATGAAGTCACAGTGAATCTGTTTAATAATTTAAATATGTTTGTGATAAAGTATGTGCCAGTTTCTGGTACCGTTTATTTTGTTAGGATACATGTTATAAATAAAACAGGTCTGATTTGGAACAAAAATTTAATTTTAGATTATGCTTATACTGAAACAAAACACGTTTATGGAAATCATTTACATTTATTAGTCTACTAAAGCAACCAACTTGGCAAATTTAGAATCAGGTAATTATTCTTCACACAGTCTTTTTGGGGTTAGGTAAAAGCAAACAAACAAAAATCAACCAAAAAGCCTCACCGTATTATAACTCAAACATGTGGTGTTATGCATTAAATCCCACCACTATATTTAGATCCAAGTGCCTCTGTCCTAATCAATTGCCATTTCGGTGAAAATAACTCATTATACAATAATCTATTTGAATTGTCTTCGCCATGATTGGCCACGGATGATGGTGAGCGAAGCGAGCAGGGGCTGGTAACAAATAAATAAATGTGGATGTACACAATAAATAAAACGCAGGACTAGCAGGAATTGACTGAACATTTTATTTTTATTCAAGTTTAATTTTATGTAGGCAAAATTAACTTGCATTTGGTACAGTGGGTTGGGTAAATCTACGCACATCATAAAGAAGTTGTATGATTTTATTGGTATCATAATACTTGATATCTCTATTTTATTACTTGTTCGATACGCCTCGGTTATTGCAATTACCGAAAAGAATTACAACAATATTACCAATAATAACGCAATAACGCCATAAAGTTCAATATCGGAAAGAAAATCTAATACACGCCAATTTACAAGTATATAATTTATACTACTGATGATTAATACTAGCCATTTAATATATTTAAAGGACCAATCATTGACTTTATCAACTCCTATAATAGCGAGTGTACGTCCGTGAGTAACATATGTTTATTATAACAGCTGATTTCACCCATCATCTGTAATTCTTAAACTTAGCGTAGATTATATTTTGGGGTTATGTTTACAACTTCAATCATTATAATTTCTTGCGAAGTTGATTTTTTTAAATATGAGTTATTGAACTAATGAATGCTATAGTATACATTATAATATTTCCTTTGAGGTTATAAACTGTATTTAAATACAACCTTTTACCGTCAATATATTCGTTTAGGATCTATACAAATTCAAAGAAGAGATACCTTTTCGTTTAGCTTCGGAAACATTCGTACATCTTCGTATAACATATTCGATTATTAATTAAATTGCTTCACTATAATATTAACAACTTCTAAATCATTTGATCTATCATAATGGAATAAAAAGTGATTAAATATAATATTTGTATCTTTCTTTAAATATATAATAACGAATGTAAATAAAAAATTGGGTGTGCATATGACCACACAATAGAAGTGAAAATTTCCATGCGAATTTTACAGCGTGTAAAATGAATATCTATTTACTACTGGATTTTATTAACATTTTATTTTCTGGTTAATAAATAAATAAAATGATTACAATTATTTTCAAATTTTTAGTTCGGTTTGCTTTTAAAGCGTATTTTTTTAGTTTTTAAACTATTATTTATTTTCTTATTTTTTAGTCTGGGGGCCATGATCAGTGCTCACTTACTACACCCAATAAAATTAATGAGCTCCCGAATTTTTTGTATAGCCTATCGTATTGAATCACCCTGTATATAAAGTTTTTAATGACATCCGAAAACGTGTTCTGGGGACCATGATCAGTGCTCACTTACTACACCCAACGAAATTAATATTGCATTGTCATCGGTCCTTGAAAGATAAGTGTGCAAAGTTTCAAATCAATCCGACGTTTTGAAGGGGGTGAAAATCACGTCGTGTTCTGGGGACCATGATCAGTGCTCACTTACTACACCAAAAAAATTAATATTGCATTGCCATTGGTCCTTGGTCTTCATATATACTATACACAAGTATATATATATGTATAAGAGGGTATACATAATCAACACACCCTCAGCGAAAATGTTGCGTTACGTGACGTGACGCGAAACGGTGATTTACGTGTTCTACAAAAAAAATACCCAACGTCGCTATAGAAGTTTTCACTTCAACAATTTTAACAAATAGGCCTACAGTTTTATAAACCTTATAATTTTATTATTGTACACATTTTTTACCGAGTTAAAAATCCCCGTCAACATTAGATAGGCCTAGATAAAGTCTGTTATTTATAAATGATGTATTTCTGATGTGTATCTAATTAATCTGCCTGTGATTGTTCACGGGGGCTCACTGTATTAATAAATTAGATATATACCTATTTGATTTGTAACCGAAATAAAAGAATTTATGAAATACAAAGCCACGTTTAGTATGACCAGTGCCACACCGGTAGAATGAGTGAGTTAACGAGTTTCGCGAGATCAATCCGTATCTTGATTAACATCCTTATCGCCAATATCAAAGAGGCCTTGACTTACTTGTACGAAATTAAAACACTGTATGTATTCGGTTTATACATTAATATAATATGTACAGAGTGACTCGCAACCATTCTAAAAACACTTTACAATGTTATTCAACAGGTCAAAACTAGCAAATAATCTACTGTACTTTAAAATGAGATGATCTAGAGTTTTTACTTGTCCCGTAGTCGCAAGGAGTAAAAACACATTTAACATAATATGCAAATTTTTGTTTACAATGGCATGACCATTCGCGTCCTAAATATGTTAATCAATTCATATTAACTGAATTTTGTTTTGAAAAACCACGTTTTTTGGGGGATTTCCGGGTTTATTCATATGTAGGCTACTAATTGGCTTTATTTGATCTATGCACGGCCGCCGAAAGCCACGCCGGACCCGGGGCAAAAATAATGTCATAGGCCACTTCCAATAGTACAGTATAATTGGGATTATAAGACAATAATGTATATCTTATACAGTTTTGGAGAACATTGTTACATACCTAGAGTTAGTTGTTACATTTAACATTGCCAAAAGAGGGCCACCCAGTTCGCTTAAATTATGTTATAATGCTGGATGAATATGTGGGCATTTTACTTAACAGAGCAAAAAATTACTTTTTGTACATTTCCTTTGCTTTATTTACAGCATATTCTAAGCTTTTTACAAAAAATGTATTTGTTTTGTTTAGCGATTTCTTTTAAAATGTTTCCTACTGTACCTGCTGCCCAATAGGAGCTTCTAGAGTTGTTAATTAGCTGAATAGAAGATTTGGAGTCGGTGCATGTAAAAAAATGATAGAACACATTCAACGGCCTATGGTTATTTGCACATTCAATGGTTTTGGCTAAAAAAATTTAAAGTTTCATTGTTAAGGAAACGCTTTTCTCTCACATAATAAAACTCAGACCTTCTAGGAACTCACAAAAGAGTGGGGCGAGAGTTGCAGCTTCTCACGGGCATAGAAATTAAAAACAAGATGAAAAGTCACAGCTGTTATGTCTAGGGGCGGATTCAGGGCATAATTTTGGGAAGAACATTTTCCGGGAATAACAGGATATGAAGTTTGAAATTATCTAACAAAAAATAACCAATTTGGGAGCATTTTCAGGTTAAAATTTTCCTTCGTTATTTTATGTTTTTTTTTTAGAAGATTTTTTATGATAGGCTTATTTAAAACTCCACAGAGGCAAACAGTCTAAAGAAGAATCGTTTAAAATCTTACTATTCAGATTTTGCATTGTAATGGATAAATAGTAAACGTTTTACTTATTTGGACAAGACTACAGATGTTTAATGAGTAAGGTAGCCTAATTATGAGCTTGATACTAATCTATCTATATAAAAGCGAAATGGCACTGATTCATTCATCAGCAGAACTAAAAATCTACTGAACCAAATAAATTCAAATTTGGCATGCATGTTCAGTTGGACCTTTAGACGCGCACTAAGAACGGATTTTGAAAACATTCCAAAGATACGTCCAATATTCGCGTTTTTCTAGCGATTTTTTGCGTTTTCTCTGCTTTTTCGAGAACTAATTGGCAGAAAATGTTGAAATTTGGTACTTAGGTTCGTTTAAGGCCTAAAAGTAGTCTGTTAAAAAATGTTTGAGATTCTCCCAAAATTACGCCAGAAATAGGCGTTTTTGAATTTTTCCTTGCGTTTAAAAGCGAAATACCACTGACTCACTGACTCACTAATCACGATTTCTCAAAAACTACCGAACGGATTGAAATGAAATTTGGTATGTAGCTTCCTCTAGGGCCATAGGTGCTCACTGAGAAAGGGTTTAAAACAATTCGAAATTTTATGGGGGGTTTGGGGGGTCAAATTTATTAAAAAACGATTTCTTCAAAACTACGGAATGGATTGGCATGAAATTTGGTATGTAGCTTCCTCTAGGGCCATAGGTGCTTTACTAAGAAAGGGTTTGGAGAAATTCGAAATTTTAGGGGGGGTTTGGGGGGATCAAAGTTGTTAAATCACTATTTCTTCAAAACTACCGAACGGATTGGAATGAAATTTGGTATGTAGCTCCCACTAGGGCCATAGGTGCTCACTAAGAAAGGGTTTGAAAATATTCGAAATTTTAGAGGGGGTTTGGGGGGATCAAATTTATTAAAAAACGATTTCTTCAAAACTACGGAACGGATTGGCATGAAATTTGGTATGTAGCTTCCTCTAGGGCCATAGGTGCTTACGAAGAAAGGGTTTGGAGAAATTCGAAATTTTAGGGGGGGTTTGGGGATCAAAGTTGTTAAATCACTATTTCTTCAAAACTACCGAACGGATTGGAACGAAATTTGGTATGTAGCTTCCACTAGGGCCATAGATGCTCACTAAGAAAGTGTATGAAAAATTTCGAATTTTTAGGAGGGGTTTGGGGGGATCAAAGTTACTAAAATCATAATTTCAGATCATTTATTATTATGAAAATAGTGCTTTTATTATTTAAGATCTATGTATATATATATATAAGCCCAATACCACTGACTGACTGAACACTTATAAAGAATACAATTACGTTAAAAAAAACTGAAAATACCAACCACCACGGGCAACGCCGTTCGGGTCAGCTAGTTATAAATGAACAGGTAATTTTTTAGCTTAAAATAACAAAATTTGAAGTTAAATCTATACGGTACTGTGTATAGCCTACTTAGGCCTAACGTTATAGAGAGAGTTTATGGCTTCCTCCTGATTAAGTATTAATTGCTAATAGGGCCTACATATTATATTTTCTGATTCCCATCACACTTTATCCAGGCTTTGGACTGGCAAAATGATTACAGTTTGCACAACCACTTTGGCGTGTTTAAAATCAGCTGTTAAGCTGTCGTCACTTTTTTAAATTAAAAAAATATATATTTTTAACGGTTTTTTTTAGTTTTATTTTACGTTGTTTTGTAAAAACAGAATTGTAAAAAAAATACCTAAAGTATTTACTTACAGACTCTAGTCACAGCATGTTAACATATACAGGGTGATGGAAAAGTTCCGCAACCACTTCGTAATTTTAAACCTGTTTCACGTATTAACTCCAAACTTTCAGGAAGCAAACTTATAGTGGGCAAATTCCGTACATTTTAGGGGTAGGCCTATATATAAATTTTACTCTAAAGGTCGGGACACACATGTCCGCACAGTGCCCGCACACCGTGGCCAACACACGGCAGGGAATAATCTAATGGAAACGTATAGAATAGTCCTAACATCACCGCACACGGGGCGCGCCGTGCCAATGAAGTTTTGTTTACTTTTTCACGTTGACGGTGCGGTCACGGTATGGATCCCGAAAGTCTTATCGAAGAAATTCGAAAGTTTTAAATATTTACGATCAAACCAACGAGAAATATCGAAACGTTGACTACAAGGAGCAGATTTGGAAAACTATATCATCCAAGTTACAAGTTATAGGTAAGTACTGTAATAAAATTACTCAACTAGTCATTGACCAACACACAGCCGTACTACGGTAAAGTGTGATCTCACTGAGAACGAGCTGAGATACAAGCCGTGGTGCGGTGCGGGAACGGTGTGGTCATAATCTTTGGCTCGTTTGTACATAGGTTTGTAAAATTATGAAACCAGGCTTAAATGTGTTAACAGTAATTACAAGATTAATTATAACCTCAAATACATGCTTTAGAAACGTGAGAGGCTTTCATTGCGATTTTAGTCCTAGTTCTATCATCTGTCAACTAAAGTTTTGAAACCAGGCCTAAATATAGTAAAAATTATTGCAGGATTAACATAACCTCAATACTATGTTTCAGAAATGAGCCAGGCCTATATTACAAAATTGACTATTAGAATTTATCCATCTTTGCCAAAATAAATTGTTAAATCGGGCCCAATTTATTCTAATTTCAACGTGCTAAAACAATATAAATTAGCTTGTTTTTTAACAGTAATTAAAAACTATCCAATGAACAGCTGATTTTGGATAATACTCAATCTCAGTTCTATTCCACTCTATTTACAACGTGCTAAAACAGTATAAATTGGCTTGTTTATAAACAGCTGTTTCGAACGCTTTATTTACTATTTCGTTGTTATTTTGTAACCAACATGGCAACCTAAGACCCTATGTTAAAATTTTTCAACTTTTAAATTAGATTTTCTCAAAACAATGCGTTTTTATACGAAATTCAACTATATGGGTGTACGTACTTAAAAATCAAAACTACACCTAAATACAAAATTTCATTGAATTCGTTGAGCCGTTTTCGAGATCCGCGACATATACAAAGATGCAAGAATTGCTCATTTAAAGTAATAGGATTAAATAATATACAGTATTATTATGCTGTATTTTATTTACAATTAGATGTGTAATTTATTTTAAGATGTAGAAACATTGCAAATCTTACTTTCTCACTATACTTACCATAGTATACAAAAAGTATAGGCCTAGTGATCGCAAGAAAAATCGATGTTGAGATTTTAGTGGAAATATCCGTTTTGGCTTTTACAAAATGTCTGTCTATTTGTCTGTATGTATGTATGTCTGTATGTATACAAAGCTAGAGAGAAAACTATTCGATCGATTTCGAACAAATTTGCCCCAGACATGTCATTTAGGCCTGTGTAAATGCACCAGAAAAGGTTTTGCAAATTTTGAAAAACAACCCAATTTTTGGCAAAAAACTACAAAAAAATCAGTTATTATTTTTTTTATAAAAAAACGGCTCTAACGTTTTTGAAAAAGTTTGGCTTTTTTGTAGTCCTTAATGTATTCTACCATATGCAAAAAAACAGCATCTTTCTAAAAATTCTCGTGTAGTTAATAATAATAATAACTGATTTTGGGGTTTTTTGACTGAAAAGGGGGTAGTTTTTCAAAAATTTTAAAAACCTTTTTTCGTGCATCTATACAGGCCTAATTGACATGTTTGGGTAATTTGTTCGAAATCGATCGAATAGTTTTCTCTCTAGCTAATAATAATATTTATTAGTTAATCTCATACTTTAATAACACCTCCCCTACCCCTCCTACAATTATGAAGTCACAGTGAATCTGTTTAATAATTTAAATATGTTTGTGAGAAAGTATGTGCAAGTTCGTGGTACCGCTTATTTTTTTTATCTATATTAATTATGATTTTAGAAAAATTAACTCCCAATAATTATTTGTCATATTTATGAAAATGGGATCTACTTAACTCCTAAATCCTAATTAAGCCTGTTCAATTTGAACTTCTTGGCTATGCCATTTTGGATTGGGGTATCGGAAAGGAGTTTATTTTACACAAATTTTCTCGCCTCAAAGAGGGCTTTAAAAACTCTCCGGACACCGAAACAAAGACAAAGGAACTTTTTTCAATTTTTGAGAGTTGCTTATGTAATGCAATTCATAACACTAAAACAACAGAACTTTGTGGCCCGTGTGGACCGGACCGAAAACATTAAGTCCATATTTTAATAAAGACAATGAATTAATTGTAAAACAAATTGCTATGCATGCATCTTTGAAAAAAACTACTATTTCATTTTATTTTATCCATTTTAGGAACTTTGACAAAAAATATATTACCGAAAAGTGGCCTTAAAAATAACCTCAATTGGTCCAATTAACAGAATATTTTTCTAATTAGGTTTATACTGTATACATCAAGGGGTTGTTTTTTAGAATTTTAGAGAATGCTGTTTCAGAGCACATTTTAAAGTAAACAAAAATTGTTCTCCTTTTCCGGAGCATAGCTAAAATAAACAAAAGTCTTTTAAAATCGACACTGCCAGAGCAACTAATGGACCCTAACCTAAAATAACTTTAAAATAATAATCTTCTAAATGCAAAACCGAAAATGATTCGTATAGCATATACTACTACATCGTGAATGAAATTATCCAGGGCTATTAGTAATTTTAGGTTATCAGCAATCATAATTATTGACCTCTCGTTTGTTTACTAGATTGTTTACATAACTTAATTGCAATTATGATTTATAATTAGCCAACTTTTGCTGTACAAACCGCAGACTGTAATGGAAATAATTAGGTAAATGTGTTACATAAAGTTCATGGAAATATAGAGGTTATACACTGGCAACAATATTGTTACTTAACTAGTAAGCCCCCGTGAAAAATCAAAGGCTGAAAAATTAGATACACATCAGAAATACATCATTTAAAAAACAAACTATTAAAAAACAACGGAATATTTATCTAGGCCTACACAACTGTGCTGACGGAGATTTTTAACTCGGTAAATGTGTACAATAATAAGGATTAGAAAACTGTAGGCCTATTTGTTAAACATTTTTATTCACATAGTCTACGTTGTTATATATTTAAAGAAAGATAAAAATATTATTTTTTAATTGCTTTTCATTTCATATTGATAGCTCAAATGATTTAGAAGTGGATAATATTATAGTACAGTATTAAAGAAATTAATAATCGAATATGTTTATATGTTATACGAAGATGTACGAATGTTTCCGAAGAAACGAATATCTCGTTTTTAAATTTGTATTTGTACAAACAAATAATATTATATTGATGATAAAAGGTTATAACCACGGAATATAGAATACTAACGGTCAAGGTCTCTAGAAAGGTCCTTTCTAGAGACCTTGACTAACGGTAGGGTTCACGAGTGGATGCGCAGTAACTCGTGACGTTATCGGTGCCCAGTTTCTCATAAGCTCCATAAGCTCCTCATGGAGCCTTATGTAAAAATTGAATAACTTTAAAAACATATAACCGATTTTAATAAAATTTTAACCACACATAGAAAACATATCTTTAATAATAATTTTAAAAAATCAGATTGTTACAACAAATTTTAATACCTTTACTGATTAGGTCTATAAAAATTACTATTTCAAATTCGACAAATGGTGAACAATATTTTTTTTATTTTGTATTATTTGACATTTATTTTAATTTTGGATTGGGTTATGAATATAATAAGTTATGGAGAATTTTATTGTGAATCAAAATCTTTTTTAATAGGTATTTAAAATCGAATATATATATCAAAAGATATGTACATTTTTAAAATGTATTGTAATTATTTTTACAAAGTATATACGTTTTCGAAAGGTACTAAAAATTTAATAATAATAATTTATAAATAAAGTAATTTATCGTTTCTTGATGATTTTTTCACAAAATGTGTATAATAATATAATCTGTTAATACGACTGCAATCGATAATAAACAGCTTATTTTCATTTCTCTTAGCAGTGGGCACCGATGACGTCAAGATTAGATGCGCGTAAACCCTACCGTTAGTATTCTATAAATATACCGTGGTTATAACGATTGAAGTTGTATACATAACCCCAAACTATAATCTACATTGGGTTTGTGTATTGCAGGTGATGGGTGAAATCAGCTGTTTAAATGAAGGGATGTTTCCGAAGTTAAATGAATAGGCTAGGTATATTTTCTTTAAATTTGCAACAAAAAATATATTGATGATAAAAGGTTGTATTTATATATAGTTTACAACCTCAAAGCAAATATTATAACTTATATTATAGCATACATTAGTTATTTAGCTCAAATTTAAAAAAATCAACTTCACAAGACATTATAATAATTGAAGTTGTAAACATAACCTCAAACTGTAATATACACTGGGTTTGTTTAAATATTACAGATGATGGGTGAAATCAGTTGTTATATTAAATGTTACTCACGTGTACGTACACTAGCTTTTATAGAAGTTGATAACACTATAATAAGCTAAGGTATAGGCCTAAGTTATTAGGCACTTGCTACGCTAAGAGGTAGGCCAGAATGTTAAAACTCTAATGATTATTTGAAACTTAGTTACCAGCCTTATTATGTTTTTGTATTAATTAACATATTCAGTTAAGTCATTAGCCTACAGTTAAAAATGTCAACAGCCTTTCCACTTTTAGTTTTGTTATATCATATAGGTTCTACTACTAAACCGTTACTATTTGTTTAGATGGCTGGTGGCCTAATATACTAGGCCTACGTTAATACTCATACGAAGATGCACATAGACCTACCGAAGTTTGATTATTAGGTAAGACAAATAATATTCTTTACCTTTGATGATTGGATATACAGTAGAGTACCGATTATCCGAAACAATTAGTGCAGCGGATGTTCGGATAATCGAGCATTTTTGGAAAAAAAGTCTAGTTCTTTGTTGAGGATAGTGGGATGGATGGGACGCAAATAAAACACGTTATTGCACTAGAAATAATACTTTTGAATGACACACTAAAGTATTATGTATGTATAATACATACTGTAGGCCACATATAAAGTAGGGATTGCACATACAGTACATAAACTTCTTTTTTTTTTCTGACGTAGATGTGATAAAAACAGTGCAAAATTAACCTAAAAGAAAAAGTCTGGTTTTTCTGGGTTTTTTTTTTGCCGCCAAGTCTTGTAGGCGTTTCAAAGGCAGCAGCTGCACAGCATCGCATTCTTGCTGTTCCAACCATTTAATAGCAGTCTCGAAGCATTGGAAGGCTTCTTCATTGAACGGACCTTTTTCAACTGAAGCTGTCATCATAATCTTCACCGACGTAATCTTCAGGCACTTCAGGACCGACGCGTGCGCTCCTGCCAGTGTAATGTTGGCGTGGCGTGAATTTTGAATCTTTCGGTTAACCGACGTTTCGGATGACCGGCTTTCGAATAATCCGCACTCTACTGTATTCGCAAAAATCCTTTTCCTCCAGCTTCTACTAAATCTTTTCTGTCTCATTAATTATTAGGGTAGAAATAACCACTTATCATCCGACGGGTGGGAAAAAGTGCCCATACAAAAGCACTGAGTTAACTTTATAGCCCGCCTACAAGTTTTAACTTTATTAAAACATGACATTCACATTTACAAAAACAATTGAGGTTATGCCAAGAATACACAGAAGCGAAAGTTCATTGATGTAGTGCTGTTTCAGCAGTTGTTTTACTAACATATGATTTTGGTTCCGGAGATTTCGTGATTACGTATTTTGTGTTTTTATAAACAGTGTATGTAAAAACATATAAAAACGGCTGGATTTTCGGTTTCTTATAAATATAGATAATTGTTTTATATTACTTTTTCCGATTTTATATATAATTTCAATACTGTTTTATACTTTGAATTTTTGTATAAACCCAGCCGATCTTATCTTACGGCAAATAGAACATTAAATTCAGATTTTTGAACGGCAGGTTAATGTTTTAGTTCTCACATAATATTCCACTCTTACTTTGGCTACAACTAGTGTTATACTTTACCACTGGAGAGCAGCACACATCAGGTATAACTACAGTCACTGTAGGTATAACTACAACTTTTGTAAAATGGTCCCATGACTTATTGATCACTAGCTACTTTACAGTAGTAAAAGAATTAATTTAAAGCACTGGCACTTTTAAATTCTGTAAAGAGTTTAGTTATTAGTTACATACTCTGGATTATTTTCATATTTTCAGCATTTCTGAGACATATTGAAAAATATAAGGCCATTGCTTAAATCTAACAATGTAGTCAACATAATGTTTCTTTCAATTAAGATTCAAATCAATACTGTTTAGTTTCAAAAGGTTTTCTACAGTTGTATCATACAAAAAATAGTTTTGTGAATTCAGGATTGTTTAAACAAAGATGTGTTCCATTTAAGTTAAATGATTTGATATATGATGAAAATATTTTAGTGCTAATCTCTTTAAAGAAAAATTCCTGACTGTAATTAGTAATATACATTATATACCTATGCCCCCCTGCCCATAGGTATGGACGCCCATGGACTGCACCCTGTAAAAGATGTTTCTTATTAAGAGGTGATTTAATTTTATTTATTGAGATTTGTTGTGTTTAATTTTGCTCATTACAAATAAAAATAAACTAATGTTTCTGTTATGTTGTCTGTTGAAGCAATTGCTTCATTATAATGCTTCATTTTTGCTTTTAAAAATGATTTCAGTAGTTTTTAATGGTTTCAGCTTAAACATGTAAGGCCTTTTTAACCCTGAACTAACATCAAGCTGGAAAATCACTTAACTAACACCATACGTCTGAGAGACACCCTTTGTTATTTTGATGATAAATAAATACAACTGAATAGTATAAACATAATTAAAAATTTTTTTTGTAAATATAAAAATGTTTGTCACATAATAATACAAATTTAAAAAAAATAATCGATAATAATAATTCGATAATCATGATTCTTAGCACTATCATAACTTAGGTACTGAGGGTTCTTCCAACACGTACACCAAACCCTCAAGAATGTTTTCAAAACTTTTCTTATTTACAGACACTAAATTCACAGCTGTTCTTCCATATGATGGGCCAGGTATATCAAAGTCATTCATTTTTAGCACAAAATAATAAATGTATGTAATTACACAGCATGCATTAAAAGTAAACACATTACAACTCAAAGGAGGAAAGACGAAAATAATATAACTTAAATAACATGAATGTCTCAGAAATGGAAAACTATGTCACTCGAGTAAAACAAACCAATAGAGAGAGCAATGCAGGGCCGGATTTTGGTCATAAGGTGGTGTGGTGCGGGCCCTACCGGGGGGGTCGGGGGAAATTAAAAAAAATATAACATCTGAAAACATGTTTTTTTGCAATTTGGAAGTCAATTTTACTACTAATAAAAGCACTTTTGAGACTGGAATTTTTAATACCGTAAATATTTTACCCTAGATTACATTTATATTCTAACAGTTTTAAAAAAAGAATCGTAAAAGTTTTTGATAAAATGACCTTGAAAATCTCATTTTAAGGCTTATTTGTAGTTAAAAATGTAGGTATAAGATTTAAGAGTACCAAATTTATAAAGACGGGAAATTTAAATTTTAACTTTAATTTTGCATGGTGATAAATAGGTTAAAAATAATGAAAAATTCAGCAAAACACTTAAAAATATTTATTAACACAACTGCTAAAATTATTATTTAGAAATGCACCCATAATTAGGTAGTATAAGTTACCTTAAATTATACATTATTTACAATACAACATTTCCATTCATTGAGTCAAACACTACTTCAAAAAATTCACTAATTCAAAGAAAAAAAAATAAAATAAAACATTGGTACTTGACAAACTACTGTATTTTGAAAATTAAAACATTGGAAAAGTTATTTTTGATTTTTGATACAGTACCTACATTATATTTAAGTTCTGAAGAAGGATTGCTTTTATTTCATGAAATGGATTTTAGTACTAGTTTTAATAAAATAACATACCTATTTAATTACTGCTTACTGCTAATAGGTTTCCTCCTGAGCTTCAAATTTAAAAAGGTGTTGATTATTTCTTCTTGATTTAGCTGTCTTAGTATGTCATTTTTGATGCTGAGCAACGCCAACCAGTTCAGACGGGGTTCAACCATTGAGGTCCTCAACCTATTTTTTATGAGTTTTAGTTTAGAAAACGATCTTTCTGCCAAACAGTTTGTAACCATTAGCGACAGGTAAGTTTACATCCTCAACGTAACTTCTACGTTTGGCAGACAGTCTTTTAGATTGTTTTCTAGCAGCAGTTTGTAGAGCCACCTCTCTTTAATCATGATAACTTCACTTTTTTCAAGATCTGATTGGTATTGAATAGAAAACACTTGAAACTGAATGAATTCATTTCCTATGTTGTCATCCAAGTCATTGCAATATATGTTAGCAAGTTTTTCACTTGCAGCTAGGACTTCTTTAGCAGACAGTGTCATTAACTTGTTAAGAAACCCAAAACGAGTGTGGACAAGTTTGTAAGCTTCAAATCTCATAACCTCTCAGCCAAATCAATTTTTATGAGCACTGCACTATTAGCCGTGCGTGCGAATTTCAAATGACAATATTATTATCATATACTAGTGGCATTTCATCGACCTCAAAAATCTTTTTATCTAGCCTACCGGTACTGCCTAAAAAATTTAATTTTTTTTTTTTGTAGTGCGGGCCCCTAGGCGCGCGCCTACTTTGCCTGTGCCTAAATCTGGCCCTGGAGCACTGAATAAGATACAAAGATGTGATCTTCACAGCACATCTCCCAGACGTATGGTGTTAGTTAAGGGTTTAGCAACCATTGACAATACTAGAATAAAATACTGCCAAAACTCAGACCTCTTATTTTAAAAGCTATGTTTTTATACAGCTTCTTCTAAAACATGCTATAAATTGAATTTAAATTCAAATAATTCGACCAAGTAGCTGAACCGCTCACGTGAGTTGAGCAAATTTCCAAAATTAAGTTTATAGACCTAAGTTTTAGGGTTTCAACCAACAATTTGAGAAATAGGTCTATTCACGACGGTGCTGAATAGCTGCAAAATGGTTCGCACGCCATTCCGCATATTGGGAGTATCTTCAATACACAATGCATTGCGTGCTTCGCACACCATTCCACTTATTGGGAGTATCTTGAATACACAAAGCAGATTGCGTGCTTCACTCGCCAACCCCACGGTAGAATCCACCACATGGCTTTGATCCGGGTACTTCTATGGTATTTTACGTTTTGATCGATTTTGGAGGAACCAAGCGAGCTATAAGGTCGCGTAAAAAAACAAAATGTGCAGAATAACATGCTACATTTATATTTGTAGAAAAAACTCAAAAACAAATTCATTCTCGTAGGAAAAATCTCAAAAAATAAGTTACTTCCGGTAAAAAAACGTGCTTCCGATTGTTAGATTTTTTTGGCTAACAAACTCCGAGCGACGTAGACAACCAACATGTGTACCAAATTTGAACCAAATCGGACTTAAAATGCGGCCGCTAGATTGCGAACACATATATGCATATATATATATATGATTTTTAATGACACCCCAAAACGTGTTCTGGGGACCATGATCAGTGCTCATTTGCTACTACCGACCTTGGGTCTTACCATAAGGGCCACTGCAATAGCTCACTTTTCCTATTGAAATTCGCTAATAATTGGTGAATATTAACCTAGCAAACACAATTTTGTATGAAATTAATGTTGTTTATAACAGTATAATTGTAGTTTAAACATGTTCAACTATATTAGTCGGTTTCGATCATCTAAACTGTAAAGGAAATGTGACAATTGTGTTTCTGTTTTTACTGGACGATAGAAGGCTTACTACTGAGAAAGGTAAATGGAATAATTCATTGCAGTACAGAAACACACTATTATCAAATAACACATGACTCGAGACTATCACTTAACACATATGTGCCATGTAAAAGCTGTGTACTACATTATCTTCAACAAGGTATTACGTTATCTTGAAAGGTTTAAAAGCAAAAAAATAACATCCATGCAATAAAACACACTTTTATTATTTTTCGACGAAAGAAGAGATTTTTGTGCTTTATTTGGATGGATAGAATTTAAGGTTTGTTTTCACGTGAGATTAAAATACGGCACTTAAGACAACGTGACACATCAGTATAGTTTTCACAATGTCATGGAAGTTGTATTTCATGTCATTATTCAGTTTTACTACGTATTAAACAATGTTGCAACAAGTACGGTAGTTTTTATGAGTGTTGAGCTTGTCATTCAAGTAAAGAAAGACTAGCTCTTGCACTAGTTAAAAAATCAGAGATAAATGTTGCGACATGAAATTCGTTGTCATTTTGTTCCCAAGCAGAATTTAGGGAGGTAATCGTATCAGCATCATCAAAGATCTGGCATACCGATACAGCTTGACGATGTTCTTTCATTGTTGTTGGTCTTCGTCCAGTCCTGAACACTTGAGCAAATGATCCTAAACCATTACTAAACCAGAAATCTGGCTAACACCTAGCCAGGCGTATCTCTACTGAAATTTACCGACTTCTTCCGAGTGTGCTGCCAAGCAGTTATCCCTGCTACCCAGTCTGAAGTAAGCAACTGTTTCAATCCCAAATTTTGTGAATGTTAATTTAATTTGGTTTGCAGCATTCTATTCAAAGTTCATGATTTCTTAAAGGGAAACTGTTTCAGTTGTTTTGTATTTCTCTTCCTTTTTGTCGAGGTTTTCAGCCAATTCATTACCCTGTATTCTATCCAAGAGAGATCCATTCGAGGACAACTCTTTTCTGTCGATATTGAAGTTGCCTGAGGGCCTGTATTGTGTTGTTAACCATTCAGTGATTGTCAGTCCATATGAACACAAAGAGCTCAGCAGCCAAACACCTTCCCTCTCTTGGACAATTTGTAACCAAGTAGTCTCCCCATAAATATATTCACCCAAAATTTAGAAGCAGTATTTGTTTATTAAAAATAATCTTAACAATTTCTTGATTTTCCGATTTGCACTCTTTGTAGCCTTGGCCAAGAGAAATCCGGGCTTGGTTATATACAGGGTGTAACACGAAGAAACTCTCAGGACTTGTTCTTCAGGTGAAAATAACAAAAAAAGTTCATATAAACATAGGACCGAAAACTCTTCGTTTCCCAGATATCCGCCATTTTGTTTTTGTGCAAAATAATTCATATCTAGAAAATGGTTTGACTGATTGAGTTCAAACTTGGCATGAAGCTTAACCTAACAATGATATATCCCAAGAAAAATAATCGGTACTATCGAATCTTGCGTTTCAAAATGGCGGCTGTTAAAATTTCAAACCTAAATAACTCAAAAACCGTACATTTTAATGAAAAATGTCAAGACACCTTTTTTGTAGCCCTTTTGATTCCCTATCGGATGTTGTAACTGTCAAAACAATCGGATGAAGGATAATAGTTAAGTTATGTGTAATAATTGGTTTGATCAACCCGGCATACTATATCAACACAGTAAACACAGCAATATTGTATGTACATTTGCTGTCATTACCTTTAACTTAGCTATTGTCCTTCATCCGATTGTTTTGACAGTTACAACACCCGATATGGAATCAAAAGGGCTACAAAAAAGATATCTTGACATTTTTCTTTAAAATGTACGGTTTTTGAGTTATTTAGGTTTTAAATTTTCAAACAGCCGCCATTTTGAAACGCAAGATTCGATAGTATTGATTATTTTTCTTGGGATATATCATTGTTAGGTTAAGCTTCATGCCAAGTTTGAACTCAATCAGTCAAACCGTTCTTTAGATATGAATTATTTTGCACAAAAAACAAAATGGCGGATATCTAGGAAACGAAGAGTTTTCGGTCCTATGTTTATATGAACTTTTTTTGTTATTTTCACCTGAAGAACAAGTCCTGAGAGTTTCTCCGTGGGACACCCTGTATTTTCTGGTGTTTCATCTGTTACCAAATGGATAATCCCAACAGAACAAACCTAATTAAGTCACATGACAGCCTGACGTTGACTATTACACTGTTCATTGATATTAATTAATTGCAGCTCAAGTTATATAAAAGTTTCAAGTGTTTTGATAACGCTCAAAAGGTAACAAGCACGTTATCTTTCTGCTGTTAGTGGCACTTTAATATGTTCGAACAAGGTTGAAGGCCACAGAACAATTTAGGCCAACTGTTGATTCTACAAGTTATGTAACAGTGTTAATGCTTGCATGGTATAATAACTGGATGTAGGTGACAGTAGTTGAAATAAAGAAGAACACAAGAACACTGAGGAAATTAGGATTTACAGATTTATACTTACTATTTACAATGATTTTAAAAATTGGTTAAAACAGTTCCGAGAAGCTCTGCACTTAAATTTTTTTTCGGGTTTTCCAAATATGCAGAGGTAGAATAAAATGCAAAGTATAGAATTGAAAATTTGAAGAGCGATTCTACTTTTACGACCCACCAATGTTTTATTATTTTTCTAGGGTTCTGTAAATAAAATTTTATGAAATCTGAGTCTTCAGAAATACGATAGACCCATTCAGTAAATTAATTTATATTTGTTTTATAAACGAATCTAATCATTTTGATTTCGTTGATTTATTACCAATAATTGTGTATATTTCGTGAGTTATCAAAAATAAATAAGATGCATGGATTACAAGCTATTAAGTTTTATAAAGATGGGGCTAAAAAAGTATATTTTATTATTAATTTGTAATTATCCATGTTTTAAATACTTATGCTTCACACAGATCAATAATAATTATTATATTCTTTAGTTATTAATTAATTATTAAGCTAGTTGCACAATAGATAACTTTTAAAACTCCGTTTTATCTGTAACATATTTCAAAAGGCCCAGTTTAAATAAATACATCCTTTAAAAACCCACTTTCCGTAAAGAACTAATACAAAAGTAAAAGACCCCAGTTTACAAAAGTAAAAGAATGCTAAGAGATACTAAAATATATATAAAAATAAAGAACCAAGCTATTTTATACAGGTTTTTTTTTTTTTTTTGTAGCAAAATGGATGAAGCTTTACTAGCAGCATAAAATCAATTTCATACTTTAATGCCAGCAGAAATTAATATACAATATGACAAAGAGGAATATATTCCAAAGTAGCTAAAAACTTACTCGCTCTCATTTTGATGAAAGTTTTAATGACACCTGTATAAAACGGAAGCTATTTCACAATAGTTAAAATAACGAATTTGAGTTAAAATCAACTAAGTTGAACACCTACTCCATAGAAAGTAGATGGCACACTTTCCTCCATCTTTACCAATTGACCTAGCAATACTTCTGTTTTAGAAAGTGATCATGCTGCGTATAGTGTTGTCTTTTTATTTCTGTGGAGTCAATCCCCCCTTAGCATGGCAATGATTGGAACATATTGCTATTTGGAAAGTAACCTCCGTTTTTGCTTTAAATAAAACACTTGCATGGAAAATATTTTGTTATATACATCTTAAAACTACAGCTTTTTACTATATCTTAACACAGTCACCATTTAAATTTAATCATTTATTTGTCATAGCGATTCACTAATTTACAAATTCCTTATTCATAAAATTCAGCCACCTGGGCACACAACCAATCTTTCACGGCATTTTGAAGTTTGTTGTCATCGAAGAACTGCGATGCAAGCCACTTCTTCATGTGAGAGAAGAGATGAAAATCACTTGGCGCCAAGTCAGCGCTGTAAGGGGAATGATAAAAAATGTGCCATTTGAATTGCTTCAAAAGCTCTTGAGTTTATCGAGCAACGTGAGGAAGAGCACAATCATGCGTACAATGTCAACATACTGCGACGTTTGTTTTAAATAACACGGTTACATTCCTTGAAATTTTTACAGTAAACATCTTGAGTGATTGTTGCACAGTGTTCCATAAATTCAACCAGCATCCCAAAAAACTGTAGCCATAACCTTCCTCGATGACAACGTTTGGAGGGCTTTCTTTGGTTATGGAGAATTGGTATGACTTTAAGACATCAGCTGTTGTTTCGTTTCGGCATTTATGTACATCACCTAAGTTTGATCACAAGCCACCATTCTTTTCAAAAAACCTCCTTCCGTGTCGTAATGTTTTGTAGACCTCTGCAAGCAGTTTCTTTACCTACTCACCACTGAACTTTCTTCAGCCTAATTTATCGGTGACAACCTCGTACAAAACCATATGAGAAATGTACGGGAATTGTTCAGAGATGGTGAATCTTTGATTTTCATGAACTATTTCGTAAATTTTCTTGACAAGATCATTACTTACAAAAGAAGGCCTACCACTCCTCTCTTCATCATGAATGTTTGTTCTACCGCTTTTAAAAAATCGGACCAATTGCCGCACCAACACCTTCACTTGTAACGTTTGGACCATATACAGTACACAATTGAATGTCTGCTGCCGAAACGATTTGCGCTGAAAGAAATCTTATTACAGCCCGCACTTTTTTTTGTAGGATTTTTATTGCAGCGCTCATGTTTTGAGGTTATAACAAAGAACGATGTTCATACTGTCACAGATGAAAGCTTACTGAATTAGAGGCAGATGTGACAATGGCGGCACTCCGCGCACAATTACTAGCGCCAAGTTATCACGGCAGATACTTTCTGAACCGCCCTCGCATTTTCTTTGTAGTTCCACCATTGGGGTGAACAGTGATGGAAAAATAGTGCCTTTAAGGCTCTTCTTTACCTTGAAGAAAACTCCCAAGTGTACAGTATGATTTCAATACAAAAGGTCTGACTGAAGCTGCAAAATCGTTGAAACATGCATTCGTAATAACGTGTTTCGGATTCTATTTATAAATTAATAATCTGGGAAACTACTTCAAGTTATAAAAAAAGGCTTTATATTTTTTACGTGTTAGCTTAAAATATGGAAATTATTGCTTATTAAAACTCCCAAAAAATGCGTTAAAAATAATTGATTTTTACTTAGTTAAACTGTCGATTAAAAGGAGTTGCCATCGATTTATTTCAATTATGAGATATAAGACAAAAGCACAAAGCCTTTAAGAACAATTTAAGATGTTTCACAACTTTTTAGGTTGAAAAACGGCGTCCGAAACACGTTAGTACGAAGTGCATATTTTTGCTGTTTTACGCAAGGTATAGAAGACCCTTAATTCTCACACTTGTTAAAAAATAGTCAGGGTTCAAACAAACATTACAAAATCAATTTCGCTGTCTGTATTATGATCAAATAAATTTGTCAAAGAAATAGAAACAATAATATTACATACAAAAGTTATATATTTTCTACATTATATACAAATAAAATTTTATAATTCTTTAGTAGGCCTACTAAATTAGTTTCAGTGTTTGGCCAAAGCCAGTGACAGCAATTTGTTCATATTCGTCAGGATAGTTCTTGGATCTTGGATGAGACCAGCTGTGATCATTGCATTTGAGAATAACTGAAACACAAAAACATATATGTAAGGAACAATATATCAATTATTTTACATATTAATTTATTAACCCTTCCAGTGGCAGACTGCCCAAAGTGACGTTCTCTCAGGCGCAAGATGCAGCCATTTCGACAATTAGCGAGAATTTACATACATTTGTATTTTCGATTAATTAATTCACTTAAAATCATCCAATCGTAATAACACCAGCACCATTGGAAAGGAAATGGATTAAACTTTAATTTTTGTATTTAAAACTTTTTCGTAAAACGTATATTTACATACGTAATCATCGTTCTGCAGCTATTTCCGTGCGCGAATCTGCATACAATTGTACTGTTATTTCCCACTTCTTCAACGTTCAAGACTATCTACACAAATATTTCTTTGGCTATTATAAAGATACCATTGGATTCGTCAAGATTTTATCTTTCTGTTGGTGCCTTCTAATCAGATGTCACTATAAAAATAGTATTTTTCCAAGAATTACTGTAAACCCTTGCGATTGGACAGTTTTTCAACCAATGAAACAGCCCATTTGTCAAGTGATTTTACGCCTATCATATCAAATGTTTTGAGAGATTTCTTTACACCATTTTGTACAGCAAAGTCTGAATTTTGTAACAGTGGGAATTAATCCAGAAATAACCGGTTTTTTGTCTGTCTAGACGACAATTGAAATGTACATAATTATTACGTTCTAGTGAGAAAGTCTAGCGCGTGGGTACCCACGCTATTCAAGTGTCCCATTCTCACCGCTGTTATAGAAGGCCGAATTTTCATTAAATTGATGTAATTTTGTTATTCAAATAATGATAACTCAAACACTTTTGTGAACTAACGAAAGACAAGTATACCGTTCTTTCCTTTGATTTATCCTTTACACTTTGTTATAATATTTCATTTTTGGGCAAAGCATATATTAGTAAATGACGTTACAATCTAGGCCTAGGTTTGTTACCAGTCGTGTCCTTGGGACATAAAAACTCTTTTTTTCAAAATAAAAAATTTGAAATTGATAAATGTTTTTATACAGTTCTATTTAGAACTAGATTACAAAACTTTTTTACACTTACGAAAAAATTACAAAAATGTTTTACTATTTTTTATGTAGGCATAAATTTGTTTTTTTCCTTCCGTTACTAAACATTTTTTTGCTTTCTAAGCTAATAACTTTTACAATTTCAAAAGAAACTAATTTTTAGTGGCATATTTGAATTCTTTGAAGTTTCTTCTACAAAAAAGCTATGGAACACTTTTGGATTGGGGTTCATTTACTATTTTTGGCAAATTTTTAAAAATATGTTTGCAAAACGCTAAAAACAGGCTTTTAAATTTTAGCTTTAACCATGCCACTTGGAGGGTTAATGATCTATAAAATCTTAGCATAATATTTTCACGCATCTCATGGCACAGCTATTAAGTAATTACAGATTAAAAATCCATTTCTGTAAGTTAAATTAAAGCATCACAAATTGCCCTAACCTACCTTTACCTATAATACCCCCACCATAGTTAGAGTCTAGAGTTTATGCGGAACACTGATTGATATAATGCAATCCTACAGTAAAATGTGTAAATACATGTTGAAAAAATGTATACTGGCTGTCTTAAACATGATGATCAAAGTCAGATAAAACTTTGACTAAGATTTTCAAAAAAAGAATAAGAATAAAGTACTAAAATATTAATATAGTACCCATTTTTGAGGTGACCTAACCTCAAAATATATGTTTTATCAATTTTCATTTGTATTACTTGTGTCTCTTTCCTTTTATATTTATAATACGATGGTGAAATTGACATGGAGTTTTAAAACCATGTAAACTTTAATTTTACATTATGAAAAAGAAGAATGTTTGTAGAACATTCACACTAATGCCTACAAAAACAGCGGTACAAGGCAAAAATCTTTAGAACAAATTACAAATGTTTTGCAGACTGTAATATTCAGGTTGGCAATATAGCCTATGTTTATGTTTTTTTGTAAAAGATTAAAAAGACTTTGACGAAGGAACAATTGATAGAAATAAAAACTACTCATATTCTAAAAAAACTGATACTATAAAAACATTTGGCAGTTTTCAGAAAAAAAGTGAAACAGCCTAAAGATGCACAAAAAATTAAGAAAGAAATCTAAGGAAAAAATTAACTAAAATTGGTTGGTTCCAGTTTTTTACAAATCTACAATATATATAGCAAACAAAATTAGTTATAAGATTAGTGGAATGATTTTGGAATGATTAGTGGAATGATGCACTCTAATATTAATGTACCTTATAGCCCTCGGTACAAAAGTCAAACTCGCATAAGCAGTTTAAAAGTTATGTACATTTAAACCTTTGAGTGCTACGGTGGCGATCTATCGTCACCATTAGTTCGTGCGAGAAATGCCACAGTGACAATCTGTCGTTACCATTTGTTCATGCGAGAAATGTCACGGTGTGACGATCCTTCGCCATTCCGTTATTTCGTATTTTATTTCATTTATTTCTCAACCGATATGTATTTCCGTGTTTTAAAATACTGTGTGGTATATCCAATCACATATACAAAATCGATGAGGGTAAATGAAAATGGTGTCCTCTGCAGTGTACTATTCCCCCATATGTCGGTGGTTAGTTTTTTTTAAATAATATATATATACAAAAATACTACAGTAAAATTATTCAAAACATCCCAAGCCTTTACACCAGGTAGTCATATCCTGTCAGCTTGGAAGCGAACCAACCACCGTTTGCTTAACTTCCACCCTTCTACCCTCAAACCACAGATATGAAAAGCTACCTGGTCTCACGAGATTCAAACCCGGGATCTTCTGATCAGGAAGATACCACACTATCCACTTGGCTAAAGCTTGCATAGAATAAAACTAATAAATTAAACACTCTTAGTTACGTTACAAAGCAACCATATTGCATAGCTTACCCCTTCAGACGAATCGCCATCGGTGTAAGTGAATGTTAAAACTTTCTTATTTCGAAAAAATAGTGTACCTTTTTTATTTAGCAAGATTTTGGCCCAAAATGTTTGACGTAAGTATAGAACAAAATGTGTCTTAAAGTGATGTGTAAGTTTTCAAGTGATACATTTTTTCTCTATCTGTTTTCTTCATACAAACTGGAAATGTTATCAAACATTTTTGTTATGGTACTGGTACGTAATTTTATTATTTTCTACATTTTTTGGTATGTTATAAAGGTGTTTAGAGTAGTAGATATTATTTATAGGTCTATTAGAAGAAAAACAAAACAAAAATCATGATGATATCTTATAAAGTAACAAAAATACAGTTTTTTTTATGAAATCCTTACAAATTTGCTAAATCAGGTCACCACTTTTGGGTACACTATGAGAGAAAATGTCTGGCACTTTTGGGCAGTGCATGCAAAAAATGCCTCGCAATGAAAGGGTTAACTTAATTTTATCTGTTTTCCTACTATAACGTTACTTTAATTAAACTTGGAGCAATCTTTAGGCCCTTTTAAAGTATGTATCATGAATGAAGTTCACTTTTCCACTTTTTGTGTGTCAAAGCAATAAAACCAACAGATAAGACACTCTAGTACAGACACGACCTTGTAGTAGAACATAACACATTGTTTCATTAAAATTGTGATAACCAAAGCCTATTTATTTGCACAGTGGATTGTATAATTTACACTGCAATGTGACTACAGACGGCACCTAACACATGACATTCATTTTTGTAGAACTCACGGCGGGATGTTCTTTAGTTTGAATTTAAAGGCTTTTCTGCACCATCTCCATGTTGGATGTATTCCTTATCTTTATATATATATCATTATTCTGTACATGTATATGTCACTGAACTCCTCCTAAACGGCAGGACCAATTTTGATGAGTTTTTTGTGTTTGAATAGGTCCCTGGATGGTTTAGATTCACAACAGGAGGGGGTTGCTACATTTATACAATAAATGAGGGGGTTTTAAATAAATATAAATTAAACTAACTTCCTATAAGCTTTAAAGCTAAAATTATGTAATATTATTTTTATTAAGTGGTATACAAAACTATTAATTTGCAATTTGATTACTTAAGTCATAGGGATGAAATGGAATAACTACCTTTGAAATTAAATAATAATCCACTTACTTTGTCTATATTCTCAAAAACTAATGAACCAATTTTAATAAAATTCCACAATTTACACATATTAGTAAAAGTGTTTTCATTGGTTCTATACGTTTCCTTACTAAATATCTTCCACTCGGTTAGAGTGTTTTCAAAACTTTATACCCCTCTAACTTTTAACCCTCCAAGAGGTGACTATAATAATCTTCAGTACTAGGCAAATATATTAAAAAAAAATATGTATAAAATTCTTAAAGTAAAAATAAAGAAGTAAAAATAGGCTTATTATATATCATTATAATCAGAAAAGCACGAATTTTGTATGTAATCTTAAGATAATTGTGGTACTTTTAATCCTAAATTTTCTCAGCGGGTTGTTTTGCACAATTTAAAAATTTTAAATTTATTTTTCAAAATGTCACTGTATAAATTAAAAAATAAACAAAAATTGTACAATTTTATGCTGAACAAGAAAATGTAAAACTGTAACACTCTACTCTTCCAAACAAATTATTGTGGTTCATTACAAGAGACAAAACCGTCTAGCACAGTGATACAGATGTGTGCACTAAAACAGCTGACTTTACAATGCTACCGAAATTAAATTTTTTTAAAGATCGATTTTAAACTTTATACTATACTGTAGTATTCGATTTCTGACAAAACCATATAAGAAACTCTCAGATTGAATGAAAAATGATGATTCGAGGACCGTTTTATGAAACCTCTGTAGAAAAATCACAAATGCAACTTTAGAACTGCAGACTGATTTATAATGATCGCAAATGTGACTTTAGAGCTTGGAGGGTCAAACATTTACAAATATTTTAACTACATATTTTGTTAGTTTCTTCAAAAACAAGGAAAGGTTTCCTATTTAGAGTTTGATGTCCGATTTATAATTTACAAGATACCATGTTGATACCGTTTATCAATAATTAAGTTAAGTTGGTTATTTTTTTTCAAACTAAGTCTTTACATTAATGAGAAACGAGCAAAATTTCAAATCACTCAATTTGCAAAATTTTTTTAGGCAATAGTGTAGTACAATTGGGTGTTCCAGAGATCTCCAAAGGAACGAACGTATACAGCCATATAGATGTAGCTATTTTTCAGTACAAGGAATCCGTTGAAACAAATGCCATATTCAGGAAATTTATTTTCAGAGAGAATTTTTTCAAGTACAGTACATGAAACCAGCCCAAATGGGTTTGGTATGTAGAGTAGTAATTTTGGGGTCAGAAATATTTCTAGCTGGGTTACTCAAATTTGGCTCGAGTGATGATCTTGGAACTAGATATTCTAATGATATGATATTGCACAAAATGTCAATGCCTAATTACTTGTCTAGCAAAAGGATTTTCAACATTTGTGTGTTATTTATGTCACAATGAGACTAGAGGAATAGTTGAAGTTTTATGTTTCATAACATTTAATTGTTCATATCTATTGAACTACACAATAAAACAATAAAAATATATAGAGTAAATTGTCTTAGAGGCTATAACTGCAAACCCCACTATAAAATGTGTAATTAATCTTTACGTTTATAAAAGGTATGTCTCTCTGTCTGTTTTTTAAGAACCACTGTTACGATAGTTATGTTTTCTGAGCAAATTTGTGAACACAAGATTTTTTAACATTTATCACACTTTCTATACAACAACTTAATATGTTTATTATAAGTGTTTTCTACAACAAGTTTTATATAAAAACAAACTGATGGTCGAATGTCCTAAATTGAAATAGTTTAAGGAAAGCAAATGAATTGAGAATCAATCAAAGTAAGCAAAAAAAAAACTCTTACACAGGGTTCCTACAGAATTTTTTTTTTCTTTTTTCAACTTCCCTCGCCGATTCACGCCATATTTATTATTTTACAACAACACAACAACATTTAGTTTTCATTTTAGCTTCCTCCTACCCTGCATGCGTTTTCCTTACCTCACCATCCACGGATGACACAGAAAGCATGAGTATTTTAGTATATTGACCCTATACAGATTTAATTTAAAATAATTCGGCCCCACAGTTGAATCACTGATGTAAGTTTAGCGAATTTTCAAAATTAAATTTATATGTTTTAGGGTTTTAACCAACAATTTGGGAAATTAATCACTCACGAAGGCGTTGAATAGCTGTCTGTGTGTATGAAATATATTAGTAGAATTTGTTTGCACCTAAGCACCTCCAGCTTCGTTCCTTTCGTCGATTTATGGACAGCTTTATTTCGCTCTTACCATACAAACTCAGCCACTCAGAATCAGAAGATGCCCCCACGGTAAAATCCCAACGTGGATTTGAACCGGATACTTTTGTGGTATTTTACGTTTTAGGCGAGCCAAGCAAGCTATAAAGTCGTGTAAAAAACCAAAATGTGCAGAATAATATAGTAAATTTATTTTTGTATATAAAACTCTAAAAAAGTTTCATTCTTGTACGAAAAATCTAAAAAAAAATGTACTTCCGGAACTCGTATGAGCGACATAGTCAACCAACGTGTGTAACAAATTTGGACCAAATCGGACTTAAAATGCGGCCGTTAGAGTGTGAACACATATATATAAAATGTTTAATGACAACCCAAAACGTGTTCTGGGGACCGTAACCGGTGCTCATTGACTTAAAGGTCTCACCTAAAGGGCCACTGCAATAGCTCATCTTTCCTATGGAAATTCGCTAACAAGCATTTTGTTTGCTAGGAGTAAGTTTATTTTTTATATTAAGTGGCCCGATTTGAATTTACCAGAACGGATTCTGAAAGTAAACATTAAAATCTACAATTCGTTTACTAAAATCTTATTAAAAATCTTATTAAAATTTATTAAAATCTTCGATGTTTTAATAAGGTTGATAAAATATGATAAAAATGCTTCCGAATGTAGCGCAAATCGTGTAAATTTACGCCCGACAGTGAGAGTGGCAGTGGTACCAGCATCGGAGGAGAGAATTATGCGCGCAGCCTGCTGTTTTCTTATAAAAAATGCGCCAAAGCTCCTTGCCTGATAGTTTTTGTATTTTGCATACCTATGTGCTACTCATAAAGTCACTGTGGATGTCACTTGAGGTTAAATTTAATAACAAAATTAGCCTTTTTTTTTTTTTTTGTTCTATTGGCTGGGCTATTTAGCATTTAAATAAATGTAACTTCAAAATTCCCCATATTAAATAAATAATATAAACTGTATTTTACTGCATAATTTATATAATATCATATAGATACATTATATTTATCATTGCTAGGGTTTATTTATTATATGACTGCATTAAATTATAAGGATGACTTCAAAACACAAATATAATTTGTACTATCTGTTTGATTTGCCTTTATTACAAAAAGTTAGAATGACAGGATGTTCATAATACTTTAGAATAATGTTATCTATTGTGCAGATAATTTAATTACAACATCCATAAAGCAAGATAAAACTAACTACTGATATCAGTAGGCCTATGTACAGTACCACCAAGTGTGTTTTGTTCTTTTTATCTTCGACTCCACAACAGACATGGTAGATGTAGTCTTTATAACAATAAAAATCCTTTCCTATTAAACAAAGTTTGTAAAATATGCACACACACATTCTCAAAAACGAATCAAACGATTTTGGTGGAATTTCATTATTATTTGTTTTCGTATGTAAGAATTGTACTGCTGCAGTTTTGCAAAAACAGGGTGGCTAGGGATATGACCTTTTGAAATTCCCTGACTAAATTACTTTTTCCCTGACCAATCTTAGAAAAAGCACATACAAAACCATGCTAATTTTATTTTAGTAAATCGGTGAGAAAATAAATTTGTTTATGAATTTAATTAAATATACCGTACTAAAAATAATTAATTAATTAAAGACGGTAATATTATAACAGTTCAATATTTAATACTATATCTATGTTACTGTACCCATAGCAGTTGCAAATTACACATTTATGACTGTAAATATTAAATTAAACAATGACTTATTACTCAAATTTTATTTTATTATATTATAACAAAAGAAATAACTAATTATTGGTTTTTTTCATCGAACTACTGGTTAAAGATTTGAAACGAACATTTAAATTGATACGTATATACCCAAATTCGAAAACATTTAATAATAGAATAGAACTAACACTTTTAGAAACAGCGAGCTAGAGAAAGGTTTCAAGGTGCAAGTGCATTGGAACAAGCTGCCACAATCAACTTGAGGATAATTGTTTTTCCTCTAATTCAGTTTTCTTATTGTTTAATTTAGAAGTTCATCTTTAATGTTTATTTTCTCAATTAAAAATTATAATAATCTCCGATTTTAAATAATTATTTTTTAACTATTTTTCTTAGAAATCTTATTTTTCCCTGACCTTAATCAAAATTCCCTGACTATTCTCTGACTTTTCCAGAAAAGTGAAATTCCCTGACTTTTCCAGGTTTTCCCTGTTGCTAGACACCCTGGAAAATCTATTTAACCCTAGAACCGGCGGCTTTAACGAAAATGGATTTTTTGGCGTGTGTAAGCATTTTTTCAAAAATAGTAAATGAACCCCAATCCAAAAGTGTTCCATAGCTTTTTTTTAGAGAAAGGTTCAAAGTATTTATATATGCCAGTAAAAAAATGACAGATGTAAAATTTACAAAGTTATTAGCTAAAAAAACAAAAAATGTTCAGTTACGAAAAATAAAAGTTCAACTTTAGGTCTACATAAAAAGTAGTTAACATTTTTTGTAATTTTTCCCATAAATGTAAAAAAGTTTCGTAATTTAGTTCTAAATATAACTGTATAAAAACATTTATCAATTTAAAATTTCTTATTTTGATTACACTAGTTTTTATGTTCCAACTACAAGGGTGCTAACAAAACTAGGCCTGGCTTAAAACATGATTTAGGAATATTTTATTTTACCAAAAATGAAATATTATTATAACAAAGTGTAGAGAATAAATCAAAGAAAAGAACGATATACTTGTCTTTTCTTAGTTCACTAAAGTGTTTGAAATATCTTTAGTTGAATAACAAAATGAGGTCAATCAAATAAAACTTATCGCGTGTAAAGGAAACAAAACGTCCGTTGGGATTTACCGTGAGAATCAAATGGGCCAGAGAATCCCATTCGACCGCTGTAATTCATGAAAACCTTGTACTTTCCACCGCTCGTTGACTAAACATATAACAGGTTATATCCAGTTTAGTTCACATCGAATGAAAGTTTTCTCTACAGAATTGTATAAAGAAATCTGTAAAAACATATGGGATTGTGGGCGTTATCTCAGTTGACAAATGTGCTGTTTCATTGGTTTCAAAACTGTCCAATCGCAAGGGTTTACAGAAAGCTTCGTCATTCAAATTGTATAGTAGTGACATCTGATTGGAAGGCATCTTCAGATAGATCAAATCTTGACGAATCCCATGGTACCTTTATATTTTTGATCAAAATATTCCTGTAGATGGTCTGGTACGTTGAATAAGTGGGAAATAACAGTACAATTGTATTCGAATTCACGCGTGAAATCAGGTTTACAGAAATCTACAATTTTAAAACAACGATTACATATGTAAATATATGTTTTAGAAAGAAATTGTAAATACAAAATTTAAGTTTGAAACATTACCTTTCCAATGGTGTTTATCTTTTTGAGATTGAAAGATTTTTGGTGGGTCAAATATTCAATACAATCACGCGTTACAAATGTGTTGTCATGATTGCATGTTTCGTGCGATCTGCCGGTTCCAGGGTTAAGGGTAATAATGGGGTGTAATTAGGCATTTCTGGGAACAGCCATATCAAGCTCTTATCAAGAAAACACCACAGTCTTGCAATATCATTTCCAGTAAAAAAGTCTCTTGTCAAGATATTAATAGGATTAAAATGGAATTCCTTCTAATGGAATTCTAAGCTCAAAATCACCTATATTGAAGACGAAATTAGGGGATTGGAGAAGAAATAGATCGGAAAATGAAAAGTAGGTATCTCAATGGTATTCAAATAAAGACGAGGTTAGGCAATCAATGAAAAAACTTCAGAGGCATTATTTTTGTGGTTTTTATTACAGTTGCTTACAGTATTACATTTCTTTCCTTTGAGTATATTATCAAACCTTCTTTGTTTATTTAAAACTATATTATTGAAAGCCAAATAAAATAGATTTTGAAGTAAGTGTAGCTCCAAATCAGCCTATAACGACGTAAATGACGCAGGAACTCGCACCTCAATTGTTTTCTCACTACCTACCGTATTATCCGAGTTTCTCGCCCGGTTACTTCGGATAATCGATGTTCTACTGTAACTTTATATTCTAATATTAAGTAGGTACGATTTTGGTTTATTCAAAACCAACGATTAATGAAATATTTCTGACTAGAAATATTTCATCCATATTTTACTCGGATGAAGCCAGGTGTGATAGCTAGAGGTTTATATAAGAGAAAGCCTTCCACCTTACATTCAGGTTATCTTTAGTCCCAGCCTACTTTGTCACCTTGATCATTATCAAGCGTGTGCTAATTATGTTCACCTTTCCAATTCATTTTAATTTACACCTGATTGTTTTAACACTGTACGAGTTATATACAGTACTTGGATATTCACACATGTACATTAAATCTGTCTGTTATAGTAGTACTAACAAAATTGGTTTTAACTCCTTGATGAGCATTACCAATCATATTACTTTAAATGGGCAATTCTTGTATCTATCTTTGTATCTGTCGCGCATCTCGAAAACGGCTCTAACGAATTCAAAGAAATTTTGTATTTAGGTGTAGTTTTGATTTTTAAGTACACCCATATAGTTGTATTTCGTGTAAAAACACAATTTTTTGAGAAAATCTAATTTAAAAGTTGAAAAAATTTTCACATAGGGTCTTATGGGTTGCCATGTTGGTAACAAAATAGCAAGGAAATAGTAAATAAAGCGATCAAAACAGCTGTTTATAAACAAGCCAATTTTTACTGTTTTATCAGCTGTTCATTGAATAGTTTTTAACTACTGTTAAAAAAACAAGCGAATTTATACTGTTTTAGCACGTTGGAATTAGAATAAATTAAAAAGGTAAACTTGGCACAGATGGATAAATTCGAATAGTCAATTTTGTAATATAGGCCTGGCTCATTTCAAAAACATAGTATTGAGGTTATGTTAATCCTGCAATAATTTTTACTATATTTAGGCCTGGTTTCAAAACTTTAGTTGACAGAAGATAGTAGAACTAGAACTAAAATCGTAATGAAAGCCTCTCACGTTTCTAAAGCATGTATTTGAGGTTATAATTAATCTTGTAATTACTGTTAATATATTTAAGCCTGGTTTCATAATTTTACAAACCTATGTACAAACGAGCCAAAGATTAACGAGATTATTTAGAGAATTTTCCAACTGCGAGCAAAGCGAAGCCTGAGTCGGGGTTGGGACGCGAAGCGTCCAAGGGCAGAGCCCCTAGTTAGTTTAAAATAGGACACATTCCAAAATGTTATACTTACGAGAAGTGTTCAAAGAGTAACGGGAATTTTGTAATATTGCGAGTTGTATTAGTCCGAATTGAGCGACTTTTTCAAAAGTGTGTTGGTAAACAAGTCTGAAAAGCAGTGGCGTAAATAGGATTTGAATTTGGGGGTGATGAATCTGGAATGAGCCAACACCGGGAGGTCCAAAAGATTTTGGAAATTTATACTGTTAAAAACATGATTTTAGTGCCTTTATTGCAGTTAGATTGCTGCGACTTTTTGCTATTTAAAATGACTATGTTAAAGTTATTAGTCTGTTACTTTTGCTGAACCGTACTATATACAAATAATACGGTATTTTAAAAGTTGTACAGTTTATTTAGGAACAATTAGTATTTTTTTGTTTATTAGCCATTGGGGGGTGATTGATACGCCACTGCTGAAAAGTATATGTACATTGTTAGCCATGAGGGATGTTTAGCCTGTTGTCAGCTGTTAAAGATTTTTGGTACGATCGGTGATTATGAATTTCTTTAAAAAGTGGATCAGATAATTTGCATCAATTTTTGCTATAAGAATGGAATAAATTGCAGCAATGTTTTATAAATGTGAGTCTGCTATGAGTAACAAGGGTATAAGAGTGGTATAAGACTTTCTAAGAAGGCTGTGAAAACGTTGAAGATGACAAGCGCCCTGACAAGCACATCAACAACCGACGAAAACGTGGATAAAGTGAAAACAAATTTTTACAAACGATCACCGAACCACAATCAGAGAAGTTACTGATGACGTTGGCTTATCAATTGGTTTATGTCATGACATTTTTTCTGATGTTTTGGGTATTATGTTTTATACACAAATATTTGTTTCGAAATTGTTGAGTTTCAAACGAAAACAACGGCGAATGGAAGTTGCTCAGAAGTCGCTGAAGTCAACAACGATGCAGAACTACTAAAATGTGTCATGAAAGGTGATGAAACATGGGTTTACGGATATGACATCGAAACAAATAGTCAACCGTCCCAGTGGAGGGTTCTGGATTGCCAAGAACGAAAACACTCGACAAGTGCAGTCATATGTGAAGGAGTACGCTCACTGTGTCCTTTGATTTTAACGGCATAGTGCACCATAAGTTCTTGCCACAAGGTCAAACGATTGAAAAGAAATACTACCTACAAGATCAATGCCGTTTGCGTGAATCAATCCGAAAAAAATTACCTTTTGATCTTTAGTAAATTCAAAAGTTCTTATCAACTACTGTAAAAGCGAGTGTACGTCCGTACATACAAACTTACATACGTATGTACGTACTGGTCTTTTTAAAAATGTCACATGAGATAAATTGTTCCTATTTCTTGGCCAAAATACATGTCATTGTCACATCCGAATTGTTTACATTACACTTAAAAGTGTTTGATCATATATTTGATTGAAAACTAATTCCACCAATATTGAAAAAAGTGATTATTGTAACGAAAAAATAAGTTTATAAAAATAATTGTTATGATTTAACTGACTCAAATATAACAAACACACACTCGAATAATCAGGTGTATTAGTTGAGGTTATATGAGGCAAACATAACCTCTAAAACTGTACAATAACCTGTGAGCTTGCAATTCGATTGGAATTTTAAATATCGATATAAATCAATGTAGAGCTGTTTCTTTATTTTTTATGAATAAAGTATCTAAACGCTAATGACACCTTGGAAAAACTAAGTTACACTGCTTGGTTTAGTGACAATACCGAATACCGATAGATTGTAATGTTGCCAGTTAATACTATACCCAATTCTAGAGTTTGCTAGAAGGGTTAGAATTTAAACTACGTAACAAATTGTCTCAAGATTTAAATTAGAGAAAACAAAAATGTTTGCGTTATGACAGAAGCTTTTAGTAGCAAGCTATCATTTTTGACCACAAAAGCAGAATTAGTGAAATTATCATCCAAATATATATTGTGCTGAAAACTAAATATTTGTTTAAAAAAAATCAAGGTTCTCTTATTTTAAATAAACTAAATGTCCTAGAGAGCCAATCTAGAAGAAATAATTTGAAGGAACTGATATGAAACCCATAATACCTTTCTTTTCACTTATTCTCTTGTTTTTGCAAACAGGTTGGACTGAAACTGAATAGGAATTAATTATGTTAAAGGTTCTTTAAGCTGGATTTACATATGTAGTACTGTACGCATACAGTGCGCGTACTGTACCGCTACCGTCTCGTGATTGTTTCAAATTAAAAATGGTCTAACCCATTTGAATTCCTTGTACAGACTGTTTTCAATTTACACATGTAGGACTGTGCGCGTACTGTGCTCAAACTGTACTCCCTTCGACTGCTTCTAAAATGATTCTTCAAGGTCATGACAGACGACAGTCCGACACGGTCGGCGCACAGTACCCCACAGTCTAGACTAGTCTAGACCGACCGAGACTGCTGTAAACTGCCATAGACTGCAGTAGACCGTTCTAAGAAGCAGATTAGAGACGGGGGTGGGGATTTCATGTAATGTTTGTGCTTTCGTTGGTGATTAAACATTACCTGATTTTAAATTTACGATTAATTTTTCAAATTTGATCAATTTGAATGATTAGTAAAATTTTATTGGTTTAGTTTACTTTATTATTTATTACTTTATAAATTTAATTTTGTACGTTTTTTGTTTATTTATTATTCCATTTATTTAATTTTATTTAATAATTTGTGAGAACCTGCTAAATTTTGAAATAAATGAAGAGAAATTAATTTTACTTGTTCGTGAACATCGCGCTCTCTACGATTTAAGTCATAGACACTATGACAATAACTTATAAAAGACAATTAATTTATGGACAGAGATCGGCAGTGAATTAGGTACTACATATAAGCAGCAGGCAACAATTACGTTCTCTTCGTCTTGATAAATGATAGACACTACGTTTTTTGTCGAACTGTCGACAACAGTTCGGTATGAGCACAGTACCATATGTGTAAATCGAGACGGTCGAAGACAGTCATGACACAGTAGCGGTACAGTATGCGCACAGTACTACATGTGTAAATCCAGCTTTAGGCAGCAATGGAATAGCTTTAAGAAGAGCTATGCGTGCAAAAATCGGAAAAAAAACTAATTTGTATTGTACTAATGTAAAGTTTAATCCTTTCTCTTTCCAATGGTATATTTGAAAATTGTCTACTATATAGGTAAGTATTTTAAATTTTTTTTAAAAGAATTTATGTTCAGGCGCTATTGCCTCATAATAAATCGTGATTATTAGTTTATGTCTTTGTTTTTCGCTGTTTTCCGAAACTTGAGTTTTTCCAAGTTTAGGTACACTTTTCTCAGGAACCAATTATTGAGGTAAAGAGCAGAATTTTGTTGTTGTTATTTTTGATCCTACAGTAAGCATGTGGAACCTATAAAAACATAATAATTAACTATAGTTTTGTTGGGGGGGGGGAGATGTAAAACTACTTTTTAACAAATCTTTAAACAAGTTTTACTAAAACAAATTATTGGAAGAACTTATTCAGTAAGGCAAATATTTTTGGTTCAGTAAAACCATCAAAAGACTCAGTTTCAAAGAAGAAAAATCTTGAAACTAGCTGTTCTGGTTTCTGAGAAAAGTGTACTTTTATAAGCATGGTGAAAGGGTGCATGCTCCCCCTAAAGCATTAGATAAGTACATATTCTGGATGGATTCCAGTGTTGTTTAAAAATATAACAAACTAAAAAATAGCAACAAGTTGTGTGCACTTACCTGTTGTGTGACTAGCTCAGCGAGTTCTGGATTGGTCAATGAAAGAGAGCTCAACTTTTTTATTATAGGATGTCTGCAACAATCAACATTTATTTATTGAATAACTATTCATTATTTTTAATGCAGTACAAAAAACCTATTTAACTAATAAATTTTGTTTATTTTTGTTAACCCTTTCACTGTTATGCCCGTTCATTTATGTGCTGCTATATTGTAGTGCTATGATTGTATATAAGTGTTTTCCCTTTTAAACTTCATGTGCTACACTTATTTTAAAACTTATAGCTTGTATTATGTTGCACTGATAAGTGCTGATCTCCACTAGAAAATATTTAAACTACTGTTCTTGAATCTTACTAAGTTGCTAAAAACAAGTCCGAGTGTTACACTATGGAGTGCAGTGTTGTTCGCATGCTTTAGTTTACACCATAGCATAGACCAAGGCCGTAGCAAGGGAGGGGGGGGGGGTTAGGGGGTCAAACCACCCTTCCGAAATGTAGAAGTAAAAATTAATAAGCTTGGAAACTGTTGTTTAACACATTTTCACTGCTGCGCAAATTTCGTATTTCCTATGCTAGGAGCTGACCTTTTATTTTTTTATACTTATAGCCTAAATGAGTAGAAATAACTTTATTTTTTATTGTTGAACCTTTCTACGTAATAATCTATATAATAAAAATGAATTGCTGTTCATTTGTAAGCGCATCACTTGAGAACGGCGGGACCAATTTGGCTATTTTTTATTTTAAAATGTTCGTAATAGTCCAAACTAGGTTTTTATATAAAGAAAAATTTGAAAAGTTTTCCGAAAATGTTTCAAATTGGGAAAACTAAACAGCCTCTTTTGTGTGGACTGTAGACCAGCTGTTTTAATAATATGCTTAATAACACATGTTTGTTTACATTCATAACCATAGCAACTTTACTTAGCATTTTGTAATCAGTTTATTATTCTTCAAAACCAACAGCTTTTTTAGGTTAGATTGACCAACTTAAAGCTAACAAAAACGAAAATCAACTAAAAAAGCTTACTATGTTTTAATTTAATTCAAACATTGGTTGTTGCATAATATATATATATATAAAGCGATTGATTTTAGTAAAAAACTGAACATAATTTTAGGTAGGCCTACAATGAACCAAAACACGTTTATTTGCAACCAATTGAGCTAATTTAGAATCAGGGTTTTTACAATTCTTCACAACTATCAGTTTTTTTTTTTAGATTAGATAAAAACTTTAATTCTGTTTCTTTAAAAAGTTACCCTAAACAAAATTGGTTTTTATTTTTATTTACCTATAAAGTTTCATAACAAAAGGTGTCATACACAAACATAAAGCTAAACAAACTAATTAATGACTTTAACAAAGCAAATGACACGAACGACTTACTTTGGATTGATCTCGAGCCTAGGCTGGAGCAATGAGTACCTCATCTCTTCGTCTAACTGATGAGCTTGTGTCTTGAGGAAGTGTCGAGCAGCCGCCATTTCCTCGACAGTCACGACACAGGGATGCGAATCTAACCTCTTTGTGGCGCGTACATCCTGGACACGTGTCTTCAGTATTGTCTTTAACCATTTTGTCAGGTTATCTATCTCTCCTCGATTTAAACTGTCGGGTCCTAGAAAAAAGCAAAGTTCAAGACTAAAACTCACTGAAGAGAACAAAATTTCACCACATAAAAAGAAATAGGGTCTGGATAAATAAATAAAATAAAATAAATAGGGTCTGGGGTTTTACTAAAATAAATGAAGGATTTAATTTTTCAATTCTATTAGTGGAAATTAACTTGCTGTTGTTTTTTGTACAATAACCCTGGTAATGGTGAGTATCGATGTAGCGATAGTCTATAAGTTTATACAACTGGCAAGCGTCGCTTCAACAATGTTCCAACAATTACTGCGTAATATCTCTACATATACAGTAGAGTTCCGATATTTCGAGTTGAATGGTGTGACATACCCAATCCGTGTGATAGAAAATTACAATGAGACAAGTAAATTCCCATAACGTCTAAACAAAGAATGATGGTCTAGTAACAAAAGAGACGCAAGATTCTGTAATCAAAATTTAGTGAATTATATATACATATAAATAAATCAGAGACGCAAAACAAGTAAATTTTAATAACTTAATAAATGTAAAGATAAAAAATATACAAGAAGACTATAATATAAAACTAAAAGAGCAGACTTAAATTTTAATGAATAGAGAAAAAACATTGGTAAACAAAAGTGCGTTATATACTTGTGTAAAAAAATTGAACATTGACAAAAACAACAGTGCATATTGAAAAAACAGTCTAAAAATAGTGTTAAGGTCACATAACAGACATTTATAACATATTTAAAGAGAAATAATTGTTAAAAGAACTACATCACATGTTAAAAAGTATAACAACATAAACGTCTATAATGATATATAGAACACAGATTTGAACTAGATAGCAGCGATGGTAAACGATGAATAATTTCTGGAGGCCTTGTACGGCATCGTTTGGCGAGACTTCTCTTGCAAGATGGCGATTGAACAGTATTGCTAGCGTTATGTGAACTGTGAATTCATTGCAAAATATGGATTATTTGTTGGAGAGAGTGGTGAATTGTATACTAATGTAGACTTCTACTAACGTATCGTTTATATACGCTTTATCGTTGTGATTCAGCGAGTGATTATTGAGGATTTGTAACTTAACTGTTTGTGACCATGTGACGCCAATTTACGCTTCATAGAACTTCTTGTGAACGCAAGTATAAAAGAATATCATAGAAAGCCTAGGTAAATATTGAACTTCTTTTAGCTATTTTGTAAATGTTAATGGCCATAGTATGTAATAATTTTCAGTCTGCATTTTAAATTCAATTTCTTCACATAGTTTTGTTTTAAATTAGAACTGCATCTCATTTTTTTCTTAAATTTTAAGTTGTATGTTGTAAATTGTAAGATTATGTTTTGTAATTCATGTGTTGTTGATAAATTTTTCTTGTATAAAGATCTATTGAAGATGAGTAAGTAAAAAGTTTAGTTATTCGTCACAATGCTTTGAATCTCATTGGTACCCACAATTGTCCGTGTAGGGAGTACTTTTGCAGCAACGAAACACACCCCGTTAAATCAAATTGGAATAGAATGTTTGTGTAAATTAAGATATGCATAATTATTAGAAATGACGCATATGAGATTATATTGTGGGAAAAGATGCTTGGCACGCATGATGCAATCTTTTATAATAAACTTTGCACCTTGAGGTTGGTTGGTGGGATTGGGCAATATAGTCACGGATGACACGTTATAACGCATAGATGAAATTATATGTGGGGGATTGATAGACTTTTCAAAAGTAAACAAGGTAAGTTTTTGAGGTTATGTGTTAGTTTTTTGAATTGAAAGTAAAGTAGATTGAACAGAGAGTGTTTTTTAATTGGAATTGAATAGTGAATTGAGTATTAAGCAAAGAATAATCCACATATAATGTTTTTATTAATTTGAACAATTTGTAAACATTTTATTTGGAAATTTCTCGACTTCATCATTTTTTTTTTAACAAGTTTATTCACAAATATTTTATTTTTATAACGGTTAACGTTATAATGGGACTGAGAGTACCTCGGATTGTAAGAAACTTGAATTACACGGAATATGTAGAGGTTAAAATAAAACTACGATTTATAGTCCTCGTATATAACCCCAAAAATATAAATTTTATTAAATATACAGTATTGAACAATGAAGTACAAGTCTATTCTTTATCTATTGTCTTAGACCTTCCAGCTTTATTTTTAATGGAACAAACTTTCTTTTATTCTTAGATCTCATATTAATTTTTTAAAGTAAAAAGCACATAAGACACATCCACTTATTAAATCAAATGTTTCACAATAAACCACAGTGTGGAAAAACGAATGTAAATACACGCTCACACATAATACAGTAGTTGAACTGATTTATTTTTAGACAGGCCCGGAGTGGTGTCAAGTTACCTTGTAAAAGAGGGGGTGGAGAATTAGGCAGTGGCAGGAAAAGTTTGTTCCTATGGTATATTGAATGTGCTATTTGTGGCTCAAACTACATGGAATCTCGGACTATCACAACTCAAATTTCCGGGACTCTACGGTATTTACAAGCGGCTTTAAAACTTTAAAGTAACAATAAGCAAAAAAAGAAGGACTAGACACAGGTAATGAGATAAAATTCAAATGTTTAGATTGTATGAAGGGGGTTGCACAATCAAGGCATCTTGGATAAAAATTTCTAAAAATATTTGTTTTTAAAAACCCATTTAACAATATAATTATAAATAAAATCTACTTTTCTCTCAAAATTCCTCCCTCGACCTTACCTAAACTGCTTACATCCTCGGCCTCCTTATCCTGTCTCATTTCCTTCTCCACTGAGGTCAAGGTATATTTATCAAAGTTGCGTAACTGCATGAGCACCAACTCGTCATGGCCTTCGTAACAGAACAACACTTCTAC
>JAGFPH010001977.1:170164-186199 GCA_018207615.1 Philaenus spumarius
TTGCTACATTTTCGTTATAAAAATATAAAACCCCAACGACGTAAAACTGTCAGATACCGTAGACGTTTTACTTTTCAATTATTTGTGTTTCTTTGAAAATAGCAAAAGAAACTCTTTAGACATCATCTTCACGTTCTAAATGTAAATTGGACAGTCTTTTTTCATAGTTGAAAGTTAAATAAACTAAAATATATTATGTATTTCAAACAAGAAGAGTCGCACAGTATCTGTCAGATACTAACAAAAAACTGGCGGGAAGAGTCAAAAATGGGAGATTTTGGGGGCAACTCAAAATTTTTAAATGGGAAGTATGGTCATGCGATACCTCATTTTAAAGGTATATTTAAGACTAGGAAAATGACATAAGGAAAATAAAAATCGAACCACCCAAAACAAAATGGCGGCCCTAAACGTGTTGAAATAAATCGACATAAAGTTGCTAATATCTCGAAAAGGAAGAGTTTTTAGAAAAAATTTCAAGAGACAAAAAATTTTTATATCAAAGTGCTTAACCTAAACAATTACTTTCAAATCGATTTCGTAAATTAAATTTTTTACAAAATTTTCCAAAATGGAGGAGTAAAAATAAAATTTACGAAATCGATTTGGAAGCAATTTTTAAAGTCAAGCACTTTGAAATAAAAATTTTTTGTCGCTTGAAATTTTTTTTAAAAAATCTTCCTTTTCGAGATATTAGTAACTTTATGTTGATTTATTTCAAAACGTTTAGAGCCGCCATTTTCTTTTGGGTGGTCCGATTTTTATTTTCTTTATGTAATTTTCCTAATCTTAAATAGACCTTTAAAATGAGGTATCACATGACCATACTTCCCATTTAAAAATTTTGAGTTGCCCCCAAAATCCCCCATTCTTAGGGGACACTCAAAATTTTCGATTGTTTCAAAAGATTCTTTGGGCTAAGTTAGTATCGTTCCCCAAAGGATATTTGTTTGTTTTAACAAACACAAAAGTTAAAGTGGGGGGGGGGGACTTTGAAGACACCTGGTATTTAACTCTTCTTTAAAATCCATCTTTCCAAGGTGTGATAAGTCTATTTATAAAACTGTTGTAGGTGGCCATCTTTTCAGAGGATGAATTGTAAGAATCAGAATGTATGTTAATGTCAGTCGTAATGGGTTTCCTGTAAATCTTATAATGGAATTGCAGTAATTTTTACCAAATTTCCATAGGAAAGATGAGCTATAGCAGTGAATCTTATGGCGAGACCTATGGTAAATGAGCACCGATCATGGTCCCCAGAACATGTTTTTGGGTGTCATTAAAAATGTTATATTTATATATGTATACTCATGTTCACAATCGGCTGAATTTTGGTCTAACAATCAGATTTGGTCTAAATTTGGTACACACATTGGTTTTCTAAGACGCTCGGACGAGTTCGGTAGCCAAAAAATCCAACAACCAGAAGCACGTTTTTAGACCGGAAGTAAGATTGTTTTTAGATTTTATGTACAATAACGAAAACTTTTTTTATAGTTTTATCTCAAAAAAATGTAAGATGCACAGTACTGGTGTTATCTTTTACCAGTATATGTGTCTATCTTATCCTACAATAACTTTTTCTATTTGAACATAACATTCTTCCCAAATGTTAAGAAAATATTTTAAAGTGTCAACCCAATTAAAATAGCAGTATCAATCTTTTTACCCTGTGGGGGAGTTTTTTATCCATGTTGCATTTTCTCACTTAGCCCGACACTTTTTGCTGTTTTTAAAGTTTAATGAGATTTATGATTATTTATTTTACTGTAAATATTTATTCATTGTTTTTAATCATTAATAATATTTATAACTTTGTTATTCTTTAATTTTAAAATGTGGCAATATGTTAAGTTATTGAGTGACTTGAATATGATCAGTGCAAAATCATGATCATAGACACATAAAGAAGGTAGCCTAGCTGATTAGAGTCCCGCTATTCCGAACTTCGTTAGCAGGAATTCCGTTCGGTTTAGCAGGAATTCGGAGTAGGCGGATTTCATGAATAATATCAATATATTGACTGACTTTAGTGTAGGTTACACCATCCGCTGGATCTTTTCTGTTATATCCCCTCATTTACAAACTAGGCCTATTTATTCTTAAACTATTTTCTGTAGAATGAGGATTAATCGGGAATGTCCAAATAACTATTTTTAACTAGGCCTACACCATAACATATAAGGAAGGAAGTTTCTAGTTTTTTATTAGATAAGGGTTATCATAAGCGCGTAACTTTACTATTCGACTCTAGCCTAATATTTTTGCAGACAACGACGTTGTTTTACATTTCACTGTTAAATGTTGAATACAGGTAAACATACTGTGACTAAATAGGTTAGGTTAGAACCTTTCAGGTATTTTTTTATTATTATTTTTGCATTTCTGTTGCCATAGGTTAGCCTAGAGTCGAATAGTAAAGTTGCGCATGTTTAAAAAATTGTTTATTATTTTTTCCCCAACAATTATACGTTTAAACGGTGAATAAATATTACATTTTACATTTGTAGTTCTATCACGATTAATCCTCATTCTATAGAAAATAGTTTGTAAATGCGGGGATATAACAGAAAAGACCCCATCCGCTTTTTCCTTCCGTTGCGTTACGATTCTGTTTTCTTATGAAAATGGAAAGGAAGGGACAGGTTCTTCAAACTGTCCGTTTTGTCATCCCGCAGTCTGTCCGTTAGTACCGCATCGTCTTGAAAAAAGATTGAGAAAAAATTTAATTCGTTCGAGATAACGAAAAGGGAAGATGAAAGCAACTGGCAGGTGGCAACAACACTACTAGTGCCTAGCTGTTTTATCTAATCCTTCCTTCTTTTTGACGGACTTGATATCCTTTTCATTGAATGTTTGTTGCGGTCACTTCCTTCCCGCAAAACGGATGGAAAACAAGAAGGAAACAAAACCAGCTTTTACTCTATTTAACTTATTTGTATAACAATAAATGTACTTTTTTTTCACAAACTTCTTTTTAATTTCTCCTGTTTTTTATGTTTAAAAAATGGTATTTTTTCTGAACTCTCTTTGGAATAAGCGGATTTTCGAAATAGCAGGACTCTACTGTACATTGTTTTGTGTTTTCCAGCTCCATTCTGTTGATGAAAATGTTGATAATTGTGTTAAAATAAAACCCAATGAGTCCTAGCACAATAAAAAAAGCTAAATCATACGTTACCTTCTCCAACTGTTCAGTACTCGTCACGATCCCTTCTTTCATAAACAGTCCGTAGTCTTTGTAAAATTTGTCAAACTCTTCCTTATTTTTGTTAGCCTTATCTTGAAGGAAACGAAGGATTCTGTTTGTAAGGACAGTTCTTAGCTTTCTGTAATAAAAATCAAATTGTATCACTTTTACATTGTAGATTGTGTTTTCAACGAGTTCTTCAAAACAATATTAATTAATCTTTGATGCAGGTGAGAACACCGAAGTCCATTCAGGAAGTTTTACAAAATTTGCCACTATTTTATAGCGGCCAAAGCTTTATAATTATCTACCTAGTGATATAAAAACCTGTACAAATTTAAAAGTTTTTTTTTTATGAAGATTATTATATAAAGATTAAGTAAGGTTTTCAATGTTTATGTTTTATAACATTGCACTGAGCAAGCATCACGGTAATAGTGCACTAAATTTTACATAATGCAAAATTTTTAGGGGTGTGTGAGATTGACTCTTTGAGTTCAAGACGAGAACGGGATGTTGTTTACTAAAAACCATTGAGAAAAAAACAAGAGCTGAGGCTTAGGACCAATCAAGAATTTATTCAATTCAATTTTTCGGGATCGAGAAAAAACGAGAATATTGTATCCTAATCTCTTGCCGGTTGAGTTGTTTGGAAAACTTCTGCCCGTCTTCTATTCATTCTAATGTAACATTTTAGTTTTATAAAAAGACTAAAATTAAACTTGAGATTTTCAAAACGTATCAAGAAATTTATGGCTGAATCGAGAAAAACGAGACGATATTTCTCATTACTGCTCGAGAGTTTTGAGATCTTGCACGCCCATACAATTTTTATTTGTATATGTTTTTGGTTTGTTTTTTCCTAATCACTGTTATTCGATACAGGTGACTAGACAGCCCACATTAATGTGTAATAACCCTATTGTGGAATACTTAAATTACAGTACGTCGTAACGCAAATAGGAAATTAGAATTTAATAAATGCAACTGGCATGTTTTAAAACCTATAAAGCTGTACAGAACTACTAAAACACGATTAGTATTGAGTTTAACAAGTTCCTTGGATTTATAATAAACAATAAATTACAATGAAAGACTCAAATTGATGCCATATAGTCCAGTCAAATGGTGATTTGGCCAGGAAAAAAATATAGAAGTTTTTTTTTTCACTTGTTCTATATGTTTTTTGGGATGCTGAATCCAAATTTCAACTTTGCTACTTCCTACGGATATGGCTTCACACCAAAAATTGCAAAAAACCTCAAAATTTTTGACATTTTTTTGCCAAAAAATCATAAAAATATGCGTTTTTTGAGGTAGACCTTCCTATATAAAAATAAATTACATTAAGTTTCCTACAAAAAACATTCCTCAAATGTATTTTTTGGTTGAATGGTTTAGCCGCTAGAGCGCGCTGAAAAAAGGCAAAAATTTCCCACTTTGTTACAGGGGAAACTCTGTTTTTTCGTTAGTTTTTCGGTTGTAACTTAACACCTATGCTTGTAATTATGAAAAACTTGGATTCTGTTATAACCTCATTAAATTTCCTACTAACTTCACACCTTAATCACTTATTTCGGCCAAACATTGTAGCCGCTAGAGCACGTTGAACTTTTATCTCATATTACGCGAAACCGCTAAGTCAAGAGCCCTTCACGTAAAACTCAGTAGATACCTCTATTATCACTATGTACTTATTAAAAACTATTTATTTGGTCTTTATAATTAATTAATGTAATTACTTTTTAATTATATACACACACACCCCCCCACACACACACCCCCCACACACACACACACGCACACATAATATATACAATTAATTACTACTTATTAATTATATCAACTTTTGTCCAAAGTATGTTTTGGTATTCAGACACAAAATACTTATATAAAAAGTTTCACAAAAACAATTTATTATAAATTTTCATAATAATTATAGGTTAGTAAATAAAATAAGAGATGGACAGCTACAGTTACGACGCTTAGTGATTGAAGGTCCTGGTTGCTCTTCTGAAATATGAAAGGGACATTATTAGCAATGATACTATCGAATGAATAGTTGCATTTTTTTAGTATGAATGCAGTGAATTCAATATTGTATACATCTTTCATCTGGAACCTCTGCTTGGGCTGTAGGCTGTGAAGGCCCAGGGGTAGGCTCTTCATCTGAAAAATGAAAGGAAACATGATGGTGTTAGGGAACTGCATGGGAATTTAAGATCGTATTATGTCCTCAACAATAATTGCTGCAGCTGTCTCAACTATGCGACGTCCTTAAACTTTTTCAGAATATTTTTTCTGTTCAGTGTACCATGCATCGGTGAGAATTTTATATCCAGTGTTTTTAAAACACACAACATGAGGTTCATGTTTACTGACAAATATGTCATTGCCATATTTCTCAATAAGGCGAGTAAAACTGTTTTCCAGTGTGGGGTTGTCACCTTCAATCTTGCTCGAAAGTTCCTTTGAGGTGAATTGGCACTCTTCATCACTACTTTTGAGGTAATTGAATACTGCTTGCAATTGTTTACCTACTTCATCTTTGGGTTGACCACGAGCCCTGCTATCTACGGAGGAGCCATGAATGTGTAGGTTTTTCATGCAAGAAAAGTGGTACAGTCCATCAGCAGCTACCAAGTCTGGAAATGGTTGTAAACGGTTTATAATGGCATTCCAATATTCATCATTACATTGTGTGGCCAACCTTAAAACATTCGCCCTCATATTCAAATTCCTCACTACAAACACAGGTTTGCGTGAAGCTGGGGTCAACTTTTTTTGTTTCGCTTGATAGTTTGGAGGTAACTCAACCCCACACAAAAAGAAATTATTTTTGAAATGCAATATGGGTTTGCATGATCGAAGTTCTTGACCCTGACTGTAACTACCCTTCTCAGCCCTCTTGCTGGCAGCAACAATACATGTTTCTCTTACATATTGCTTCCTACATACATCATGCACTTCAACTTGAGGATACCTTGTTGAATAAAATTACCTTATCATCCTTTCTCCTCTTACTAGCTTCAACGAATGACTTCAACCCTTTTTCTTTCACCACTGCCTTCGGGGTTCCATTTGCCAACACTTGATCACAAATAGCACAAATTTTATCGGACATAGATACTTATTTTAATAACTGATAAAAACAAAGACGCTTAATATTTTGTACACTACACCAGGGTGTCTACCAAAAGTGATTTTTGAAATTCCTGGTTATTTCCAGGTTTTTTCCAGGTTTCTCAATGATTTTCCTGGTTATCCTTATATGCATATTACACGCCATTCGGTGCTCAACTAATATTAAATATTAATATATTTAATATTAAAGTGGTCAACTGAGAGTAAGTAAAATAAGTACTCTCGTTTCATCAAATTTCAACAAAATAACAAATTCCTCAACCAAAACTTGTTTCATGAAAGTTAGAAAAGACAAAGATCATAAGGTTTGGATTCACATGTTTCTATTAAAATATATTATTTTTAAGATAAGTGAACAATTTTACGACATACCTATGTATACTTCTTGTAAACTCTTGCACTGTGCATTTTATTTCAGATTGATAATTCTAACTTTTTTTGTTTTCCTAAACAAGTTTGTACTGACCTTCATTACTTGAGGGTTGTTAAATAGACTAGGGGTTACTATTAGAGAACTGAAATTTATCAAAAATCTTTTAACCCATCACCAAAATGAAGATTGCCTCCTAATTCATATAACTGTTGAAATTAAATCACCAATACACTTTATAATATTATTTTTACAATAATAAAAGTTAATCAAATAACAATATAAAGTGCATTGGTGATTAAATTTCAATAAAAAATATAAAATTTCTAAAAACAAGCTACAAAATTTTAATCAAGTATGGGAATTGTGGAATAAATATGAAAACACAACTTGTAATAAAATATTTTACTAAATTACCAAGCCTTTGTAAAAATCAAAATAAAAGCATCAAATATAATAAAATAACACAAATAAAGAGTAATTCACCAACCTTAACACATATTTAGTAAAAATATAAAATTTGTTTGCTAAACACTATTTGTGCAAGCCAAAAATATCTAGGCTGCATACGATTATTTTTATAATTGGATAAAAATAAAGCTGTTTAGTATATGACAACAGCGTATGCCCGCAAAAAATCAATGAACGAATACAATTTGTGAAAATTGTATGAACTACCATTTTTTAAATATTATTTAAAATACAATGACAAAATGTCCGCAAAAGAATACGACGTCCGAATATTATTAATGCTAATTTTTTAAAACGTCAGCATTAAAACGCAATTTAATATACAACAGCGTATGTCCGCGAAAAAATCGATGCCTGAATACAATTTATGAAAATTGTATGAACTACCATTGTTGAAATATTATTTAAAATACAATGGCAAATGTCCGCAAAAGAATACGACGTCCGAATATTATTAGCGCTAATTTTATAAAACACAATACACAAAAGCGTACATTCGCGAAAACCCCTACTTCTGAGAGCAATAATTAGTTCTTGTTTCTATAAAATACCGGCGTTAAAACTTACTTTAAATTACAATGGCTAAGGTCCGCGAAAAGGTTATTTAGATGACACTTGTAAAATTCGGAAAAGGTGGAATTAAATATCGCTATTTGCGGGAACGAATAACAAGTAAAACAAAGGCACTTCGTCGGGATTCCTACAAAAAACATAAATAACGGGTAACGTAAATCCCGAAAATGTACAAAGTGTTTTACCCGAACTAAAAACAAATAGAATTATTATACTTTTGTTACAGATCTATAAGATTTGTAACTTTTCTTCACAGTATTCACCCTAATTCTATAGACACGATAAGAAAATAATCCATAAGTGATTGACCTTGAGCCTACTTTACCTTGCTGTGTACAAAAAACCAAGCATACGCATGAATGCGTTTACTAACGAAACAATTGCCTTAACATTTTACTAGGGAAAATGTACTCTCTAAGTACATCAAAGTAAGAGAGTTTTACATTTTTTCCCACTGATATTTTATTGTTAAATGATTAATTGGGATTAAGTTTAAATACAGAGAATGTGATTGCAAATACTGGAGATTACATTCAAAATACGGAGAACTGGTTAGTCTGACAATGATATGTACTGAACTGATTATCTCTCGAAATCAGTATCGAGTTTCGGCTATAGATTCTTGTTACCGATATCAAATACAAAGTATCGGTGGTATCGTGAATCGGCCCATCCCTAATTTAAATTTTACAATGTTTAAAATAGATTATGCACGTAAATTTATATGGTTTAATAATTCAGTACAGTACACATCGAATGTTTTGTTTGTGTTTGGAATCGAGGTACTGTAATTGGAATCGACTTTTGCGATCGATTCTCGATACCGATTACCGCACTAAGAATCAATAGAATCGATTTAAGGGAATCGGTGCTTGCTCATGCCGAATTCCCGCGATCGCGTTTACAAAACGAAAATAACTCAAGTGAAGGAATAAAATTCCCGGTTACACATCAAAATCACGGCTTTCTCCCGGAATTTTCAAGGTTAATTCATATTCCCGGCTATTTCCCGGTTTTCCTGGTTTTCCCGGTTGGTAGACATCCTGTACACGCACGGAGATTCGAAGTAAACTGAAAGAGAGGGTCTTAAAGGAAGGGCTGGCTGACTCGCTAAGTGATAAGAAGCCACCTGAAAAGAGGGGGGAGGCCATCTTGTGTCGGATCCGGTATATTATTATGAATTTGGTACTTATTTACCTACTAAATTCAAAGAGACCTACACCCTCCCTTGAAAACAACAAACAAACCTCTACAACAACGGTTCTGTTAATATATAATTAACTAGTGGACCCGGCAATGCTTCGCTATTGCTTAATTTTAAACTTTGAAAGCCTGTAATTCGTATCCCGTGTAATTCAACATCCTGTAATTCGTATCCCGTGTAATTCAACATAGGCCTAATGATTGTTACACATAATTAATAAAACAACTGATTTGAATCAAAAGTATAATACAATTTTAGGTTAGGCCTTTAAAACCTATGAAATATAATAATTCAAACATCTAATATTACAATTTAACATTATATTATTGTTACACATTATAAATAAAACAGCTTATTTGGACCAAAGGTTTAACACAATTTTAGGTTAGGAGTATTATTATAAAATCAACAAACTTTTTTGAAAGAGTTTTGAATTATCACCATAGTAACCAGAATAACACATTAATAAATACGAATCAGCTGTTTCATCTTTTATATGGCTGCTTATGGGAGGGATGAATTTACGCATTTTCTACCCTTTAAATTCAAAATTTTGCAAAATCCTGTCTTAGTACGCCTCTACATTATTGGACGGATGTACCTTCCAAATTTCAAGTCTCTAGCTTTAATAGAATCGGCTCTGCGTTGATCATCAGTCAGGACATTGCATTTTATATAAGAGATAATTGATACTTAATTAAAATGATGTTAAATGAATAAGTAAATTACATTAATTTATAATTAATAAGTAGTAATTAAATTGATAAATAATGAATAAGTAATTACATTAATTATTAATAGTAAAAATCTAATAAATAGTTTTTAATAAGTACATAGTGATAATATAGGTATCCACTGAGTTTTGTGTGAAGGGCTCTTGACTTAGCGGTTTCGCGTAATATGAGATAAAACTTCAACGTGCTCTAGCGGCTACAATGTTTGGCCAAAATAAGTGATTAAGGTGTGAAATTAGTAGGAAATTCAATGCGGTTTTAGCAGAATCCAAGTTTTTTATAATTACAAGCATAGGTGTTAAGTTACAACCGAAAAACTAACGAGAAAACAGGGTTTCCCCTGTAACAAAGCGGGAAATTTTTGCCTTTTTTCAGCGCGCTCTAGCGGCTAAACCATTCAACCAAAAAATACATTTAAAGAATGTTTTTTGTAGGAAATTTAATGTACTTTATTTTTATATAGGAAGGTCTACCTAAAAGAGTGCATATTTTTATGATGTTTTGGCAAAAACTGAAAAATGGTCAAACATTTTGAGGTTTTTTGCAATTTTCGGTGTGAAGCCATATCTGTAGGAAGTAGCAAAGTTGAGATTCGGATTCAGCATCCCAAAAAACATATAGAACGAGTGAAAAAAAAACTTCTATATTTTTTTCCTGAAACAAGCACCATCGGAGACTATTTGACTGGACTAATTTGGAAAAATTTTTGTTTAAATATATATTTTTATACAGTGTATATAGGCTAATTTTCCATTATTTCAATTTTAAATTTCCATGTGGAGAAAATTAACAAATAAAAATATAGAGCAATCTCTATTTACACTACACACAAAAGGACTGGGCCAAACGGACCTGAAAATGGTGTTCAAGGAATATTAATGACTTTCACAAGAATGTAGGCTAGATGTTTAAGATTATTATGTACGCAAAATATAAATAGATGCATTGTATCAAAAGAAAACTGCAAGAAGTTTTAAAAATTAATGACTTAAAAAAACATAACAACTTAAAAAAAAATACCAGTTCAAGTCAGCATTATACAGAACATTATTCAAATAAAACGATCAAGCAAAACTAATTAACTTTTGTGTTTAAGAATAAATCTAGTAAAACACTAATAAAAACATTGTAAACTAAAATTAAATTTCATTCTAATATACTCAAAGAAAACTTATACACTCAATACTCTTACATAACTAATTTCAAAATTAAAAACTTTTGGTACGGAGACAATGTATGTGCATTAGAACTCCAAATATCCGCTTAAATGGGCATTAGGCCGATCCAGATATTAAAAAATCCGGAAGTCTTAGTAATTCAATAAAAACAGTCATCTTATAAAACCAAAACAAGATTTTTATTGATAAAGGGGAATTAGAAATGTTTAAAACTACTGCAAAGTTACCAGTGCAAAATTTAAAATATTAAAACTAAAAGTAATCAAAAACAACAAATTAATAAAGTAATCAGATTAAAGTAATCTATTTTAAACAAATAGAATGTGCAATTTCGATGACTTTGCTTATTTCCACTTTCTTGGTATATAATAAATACTTCCCGTACTTTCTCCTCCAAAATCTATCAGGATAACTAGTAGTTCTGCTACATTTTATACAATAATCCCAAACCAAAACTACATTTCAAGACAAAATATTTAAAAAGCATTTTCAATCATCCTGATCCTGTCTAACCACTGCTTAAATAATTTCAAAAAAACTTTATACATTTATATTGTGAAATGTTGTTGAATATTTTTGAAATGCAAAATAATAAAATTAACCAAAAAAGTATTATTACTTAAACAGTATTTAACACCCTACCTGATCAGAGGAGAGTTCTGGAGTAGTTCTCTGCTTAAATTCAATGGAATGTCTTCCGAGTCCACGACACCTGTAACCAGATTCACATTTTAAGTTTTATTTTCACAGTGGCCTTGCCTGTATGAAAAAGTATTATCACCTACTTGTTTATGAACATATTATTTAAAGTGAAAAATCATTGGTCATTTATTTATAAACTGATAATAATTTGGATACTTAGACAAAGTTACTATAAAATTATAACATAAAAAGCTTTATTCTATTCATCTCAGATATTTTGTCGATGGGACATGTGATCTGAAACATATGAAAAGGAAAGAAAGTTTTTGTAAACAATGCCATCTGTTGAAAGCAAAAATAACACACACTATACTTAATATTTTACACCAATGGAAGCGCAATGGTAAATCATAACTAAATATGTTTTTGATAGTGTTGGTATAGTAATCAGCTGTTTGCTCTATTTCCATTAACAGCTGATTTCAAAATTTTAAACAATTATTCGTATATCTAACTTTTTAGGTTAGGTTTTTGTTTGAATGAAGACCTGAGCCTTGCTGGTTCTTTTAACCTTTATTTTAACTGCTTTTATAAAATATTCGGAATAATTTGATTTGAACATTTAACATTACCAGTGGACCCGGCAATGCTTCGCTATTGCTTTATTTAATTTTAAAGGTAGTTATCAAATTTCATTCTTTTGACTTAAGTTATTGAATTGCAAATGGTGTTTATGTCAACAATTTATATAAAAAATTTATATAAACAATATTTTAAACAGCATATATGTAAGTAAATAGATATGTAACAACCGATGTTTGAATTAAATTATAATACAGTAAGCATTTTTCGTTGATTTTTGTTTGTGTTGTTTGTCAATCTAACCTAAAAAATCTGTTTTGGTTTTTGAAGAATAATAACCCGATTCTAAATTAGAGAAATTGGTTGTAAATAAGAGCGTTTTGGTTCATTGTAGGCCTAACCTAAAATTATGTTCATTTTTTGATCCATAACAGTTGTTTTATTTATAATAATATAGCCTACGTAACAACCGATGTTTAAATTGAATTATAATATAGTAGGCCTAAGCATGTTTTATTGATTTTTGTTTGTGTTTGCTTTTAATTTGTCAATCTAATCTAAAAAGCTATTGGTTTTGAAGAATAATAAACTGATTATAAATTTGCTAAAGTTGCTATGGTAATGAATGTAAACAAACATGTGTTACTAAGCATTTTATACGAACAGCTGTTTTTGAGCGCTATGGTCTTGAGTCCATACAAAAGAGGCTGTTTAGTTTTTTCCAAATTTGAAACTTTTTCGGGAAACTTTTCAAATTTTTCTTTATATAAAAACCTAGTTCGGACTATTACGAACATTTTAAAACAAAAAATTGCCAAATTGGTCCAGCCGTTCTCAATTGATGCGATTTCAAAGAAACAGCAATTCATTTTTATTATATAGACTAAGCTGGACATCCGAATCAACAGTTTTATGTGTTATTTTTATTCAATTAGTTGCTATGGAAATGAATGTAAATACATTCAAGAAATAATATGTGACTTTCATTTTTCAATAGTCGTTTTTTATTTGTTGTTCATCATGTTTGATATTTATTTGTATTACAGCTGTTTATACGTTTTGGGTTTAACGCCCAACTTGATCCTGTGAATTTGTAAAGTTCCGACTAAATTTACAAATATTGAAATATAAATGTTTTCATCAATATGAATTCTAGCCTATGTTACTCAAGAATAGTGTAGCTTTTTATTTAAAACAATTTCAATTGGTTCAGTAATTCCAGAGATTACCCCCTACATACAAACAAACAAATTTTACCTCTTTACAATGTTAGTATAGATGGTGTGTGTTATTTTTACTTCAACAAATGGCTTTGGTCACAAAGTTAGAAAAATACAGATTATTTTTTTCAAGTTTGAAATCAGCTGATAATGGAAATATCATAGGAAACGGCTTACTAATGAACACTAACACATTATTCGATTATTTAGTTACAAAAAAGAAAAAAAATACATACATACAGTAAATTAAAATATTTACAAAGTTCAAACTTATACACCAAAACATACAAATAATGTTCAAATATATTTATAAATAATACCTTGTGGTATAAAAGTTAACAAATATACTTTTCCTTGTTCAGAATATTGTGTTTTTAAACAGGAATTTCTGGATTAATAATTTTATTACATATTGAAAGTGAGGTTATTAAAATAATAACAAATTTCTCACAGCTGACAAATATTAAACAGCTGACGATTAATTTATGACTACAACTTAATTTTATTCTTCAATAAGAATTGTATTGACTCGATTTTTGAAGGGCTGTAGGTCGTGGCCCTTAGAAAAGAAAATTCGGCAAACCTACGCATTATCCCCTTTAATTTGACACATAAATCTTTAAGATTGGTTCAGAAGTCACTGAGAACTCAGACTTTCAACTGTGTATTAAATATATAGATTTACCATCTTAACTTTATTATAAAGAAAACATAACATATGTGTATAGAAGGTTGCAAACGGTGTTGGCATGCGAAGATCCCCCCCCCCCCCCCCCCTTCCCGTAGAAACTTTTTTAATAGAAACCCCTAGTAAAAAAGTTTTGTAATTTAGTTTTAAATAGAACTGTATAAAAACATTTATCAATTTCAAATGTCTTATTTTGAAAACACCAGTTTTTATGTTCCAAATACAAGACTGCTAACAAAACTAGGCCTAGTTTGAAAAGTAATTTACTAAAAAATGAAATATTATTATAACAAAGTGTAGAGAATAAATCAAAGAAAAGAACTGTATACTTGTCTTTTCTTAGTTCACAAAAGTGTTTGAGTTATCTTTATTTGAATAACAAAATGACAATCTAATGAAACATCGCCGGTCGATATTAGTACGGGCAGGAAGAGTGATTTGAATAACGTGGGAACGGGAAAGGCCATACGGTCTCACCAGTATGCCCTAATAATGTACTTTCCACTGCTGTCTAGACATACAAATAACTGGTTATTTCTAGTTTACTTCGCACCGTTAGAAAGATCAAACTATTCTCTACGAAATGGTGTGAAGAAAGTTATCATAATATTGTAGGCGTTATCTCGGTTGACAAATGTCCCTGTTTCATTGGTTGAAAACTGTCCAATCGCAAGGGTTTACAGAGATCTTCATCATAAATCGTGTAAAATAGTGACATCTGATTGGAAGACACTAATAGAAAGATAAAATCTTGAAGAATCCAATGGTATCTTTATAATAGCCAAAGAAATATCTGTGTAGATGGTCTTGCCCGTTGAAGAAGTGGGAAATAACAGTATAATTGTATGCAAATTCACGCGTTGAAACAGCTGTAACCCGATCTGCATATTTTTAAAACGATTAATACGTATGTAAATATACGTTTTCAGAAAAAGTTTAAAATACAAAATTTACAGTTTAATTAATTTCCTTTCCGGTTTTATTACGATTGGATGACTTTAAGTGTATTAAATAATCGAATATGCAAATTCTCGCATTTGCGCCTGAGAGAATGTCAATTTGTGCATTCTGCCAAGGGGAGGATTAAACTTTTGGTGAATGAACTATAGTTGATTTTCTCCAGAACGGATAAAGGCACCACAAAGAAATTTTATATAGAAAAAAAATATTTGTATGTCTGTGTTCTACATTTTCCTTAGTGTGTATTAAGCTGAATTGTCAATGCTGTCACTGGCAAAACCATGGTCGGCTTATTGGTGACATGAACGAACTGCTGAATCTGCTAGTTGTAAATGTTTTGGTGATATGAGTGAGATTTCGTTACATCAACTAAATAAGTTGGTATTTCCAGTACAGTATTTACCAGGGTTCTAGAATGCCACATAAACCACTGTCTCAAGAGCAAAACTATATCTATAAAAAGTAGTTCTTACCTTTAACAAAACGCAAATATTTTGGTAAGATGTTATCAGCTTTGCTCTTTATCAACACTCTGCGAGTATACAGTGCCACACCTACGTCCGTCTCCCTGCTCATCTCAAACAAACCTGATAAAAGACCAGACATATTTTAATACAAACTTTTATATGAAGATCAACAAAAGACAAATAGTGTTTACAAAATATACCAAAGTAAAAAAAAAAAAATACTAATGAAGGATTTTTAAGCATCACAGACATAAACACAGTTACAGTAGAACCAAAATAAAGGAAAGGAAATATTATTTTTTAGGGATACGGTACCTAACATTTTACCAATATTATTCTGCGCTGACAAAGCTATATTTGGAGCAACAAGAACAAACGATGGATTAAAACAACATATGCTCCACCATTATCTAATATTGTAAACAAATTGCTTGTGAAATATGAAAATTTAAATGTAGTTTTGTCAGCTGGAAATTATCTACGTAAAATATTAGGTAGCCCTAAAATAAAATTCAAGAGCAGGAACAATCTAGTTTTTTGGCAAACTATGATATATGTCCGAAGAAAGTATCGTGTTTACATTCCAAGGCTGGTGCAACAGCTAAATGACGA
>JAGFPH010001977.1:202395-228440 GCA_018207615.1 Philaenus spumarius
ATCTATTGATAACAATAACTTTTTTATTTGCAAGATCGGTATTACGTACCAAACATAAATCATAACAATGATGTTCAATGTTTGTATAGTTTGTCATCACTTCAAGCAAACATAGAGAACATAGTTTTTGGATGCATAAGGTATCTTGGGTTATATCTATTGATAAAAATAACTTTTTTATTTGAAAGATCAGTATTACGTCCCAAACATAAATCATAACAATGATGTTCAATATTTGTATAGTTTGTCATCACTTCAAGCAAACAAAGAGAAAATAGTTTTTGGATGCATAAGATATCTGGGGTTATATCTATTGATAACAATAACTTTTTTATTTGCAAGATCAGTATTACGTACCAAACATAAATCATAACAATGATGTTCAATTTTTGTATAGTTTGTCATCACTTCAAGCAAACAAAGAGAAAATAGTTTTTGGAGGCATAAGGTATCTGTGGTTATATCTATTGATAACAACAACTTTTTTATTTGAAAAATCAGTATTACGTCCCAAACATAAATTATAACAATGATGTTCAATGTTTGTATAGTTTGCCATCACTTCGAGCAAACGAAGAGAAAATAGTTTTTGGATGTATAAGGTATCTGTTGTTATATCTATTGATAACAATAACTTTTTTATTTGCATGATCAGTATTACGTCCCAAACATAAATCATAGCAATGATGCTCAATGTTTGTATAGTTTGTCATCACTTCAAGCGAACAAAGAGGGAATTGTTTGGAGTTTTAACAAACGTTTGATGTTTTTTTATTAACAGTGAATGTATCTCGCTTAATTCAGGATGAGCTACTATTGTAAAAATGACACATTAACCTATTCAATGAATATCAAATCAGTATATTTGATGGCATGAATGATTTTTTTATAATAAGTAACAACTATATTTTAGCCTAACAAATTTTGCTTTTGGAGAAGTAACCGCAATAAACTTTTTCCAGAAACAATAAACTTAGAAATCACTCCTGAGATTAATAATTTGATAAAAATGAATGTCCACTAACCCATCAGATGTCCAACAGTATCCTACGGCATCCGGCTTAAAGGCTTTTGTATAAACTTCAACTTTGTCTGCTACCATGAAAGTACTGTAGAACCCAACACCAAATTGACCAATTACAGTTGAGGCTTGTTCAGCTCCGCCTTTATTCTTTAGTTCCTCTAAGAAAGCCTAAAAAATGTTAAATAAAGTTAAATCATTAAGCTTTTAACTAGTAAAACTAAATAGTATAATCTAATCTAAATGAAAATTAATTTTTTTAAAGTACAATAATGCCTTAACATTTGCGCTGGTTCATTTCGTGGAAAAATATGTAGTTATCTAATTCAATAATAACAAACAATGAACAATACCAAACAGTGATAAAATAGTAAGAATGTACATGGAGCTTCACTCACAATGACTTTTCGATTAATTGATTTGAGTTATGTTGTTTATTACCTTAGATCCAGACCTTGCAATGGTGCCTAGGTTTGCTACAAGTTCTTCACGATTCATGCCTACTCCTGTGTCCTGAAACAATACCAGTTTTAAATTATTACAAATGTATTTAGCTTTGCCAAGATAAAATAGAGATCATTTTAAGCTTTTTGAAAAATGGATTTAAGGTTAAAATATCATTGCTTAGTTTAAAGGAGGTATTATATATATGCAAAGTTTCATGGAAACCTGCCTAACCACTTTTATGCCCAGAATTTTTTACCATTGTACAGAAAAAACCACTTTATTATTTGTTTTAATTGTAAGGTATTTTGTTTTAAATGGGTTTTTTTTAACTGTAAGAGGTAAAGCAGTAACTTGTAATTTCTTACTCTAATAATGGTGCAAAAAATGCAATAAAAACCGCAACCAAACAAAAAATTTGAGGAATCTGAGAATTATAAATGAAGTTATGCCTAGAAGCCCTAGATTATATTCGTTAATGGTAATTGCAGTTTGGGACATATTGCGGCGCTTTTCGGTTATGTGTCAGCAAATTTTAAACATTTTCCTAACCTAACTTAACCAGTTCAAAGTTGTGGTTATGAGCATTTCACAGTTGCTCATAAATATAATTTTGTCGGCCCCGAAACGAGTGCACATACGCACAGTCGAAAGCAATTGGCGGCTGGCAAAACACCGTAACAAAGTTCAGTGCGGCACACATCGTTCTATGCTTGATTCACACTTGTGTGAGTTTTTGTGGTGAAATTTATATTTGTAAATACTTTCTCGAAAACAGCCCTAAGGATTTGATTGAGATTTGGTACACAAGGTTCTCTTTACCCAAGGAGACTGTCAGACTTAACTAAAAATTTTGTAAAATTCGTTTCCTCCGAGTTTTCTGGTAATTGTACAATTGATTTTCTTGAGAACAGCTCTTAGGATATATGGATTAAACTGTATGCGATAAATTTTATGTGGGACAAACAGGGCGTTTGTTCAACACGCAATACAAATAGCATATCCAAACACTAAAACACCCCGAAAAATCAAAGTTTGCGGAGCACTTGGTAAATTGCGATCATTCACATTGTGACAACATGAATGATAACAGGCAAATATTACAGAAATGTAAAAAGGGCAATTATATAAACTGCATGGAAGAGTATCACATATATCGCAAAAAACTTCAAAACCCGATTTTTTTTGTTACATGATAAGAAACAGTTTGACGCAACAGTACACCTGCTAGTGCCAGTTCTATACAGCGTTGATCGGCTGTGAGAGGAGGAGGTTAACAACCAAACTGAACTAATATCACACGTAGAGACGCGGCAAATGCTCTTGACCTCGTCTTAGTGTAGGTTTACACCATCCGTTTTATTCCTTCCGTTGCGTTACGATTCTATTTTCTTCTAAAAACAGAAGGGAAGGGAATAAGTTGTTCAAACTGTCCATTTTGTCATCCCGCAGCCAGTCCGTTAGTACCGCATTGTCTTGAAAAAAGATTGAGAAAAAATAAAATTTGTTCGAGATAACAAAAACGGAGGAGAAAAACGGATGAACGTAAATTGCAGGTGGCAACAACACTACTAATGAATAGCTGTTGTACCTAATCCTTCCTTCTTTCTGACGAACCCAGTATCCTTTTCACCGGTTGCTTGTTGCGGTAACTTCCTTCCCGCAAAACAGATGGAAAACGTGAAGGAAACAAAACCAGCTTTCATTCCAATTTGGTTTCAGGCGTTTTCATCAAGCTTAGGCTCTATGTATCTCTATTTAACTTATTTGTATAACAATAAATGTACTTTTATTCACAAACGTCTTTTTAATTTCTCCTGTTTTCAGTTTAAAAAAATTGGTAATTTTCCTGAACTCTGTTTGGAATAGGCGGATTTTCGGAATAGCGGGACTCTACTGTACTTTTAAATATCTTATTATGTAAAAAATTGCAAACAAAAATTGTTTTGAAAACGGTGTCACAAGATTTTCTTTAAATAATTATTGCACTAATGTAGTAAAAAGTGACTAAACGTGAGCATAGCTACATCACCCAGTTCATATAGCCTACATGTTACTGTTTAATTTACTTATTTACTTGATACTTCTAAAACTTATTTACTGAAAAAATAATAATTCAAATGTGACGCTTGAAATTACTGAAACCAGATCATAGATTGGTTTTCCGGTAGTCTTTATAATTTCACTAAATACGTCTAAATAACAATTGTAAATAGCCTGACAAATTTTAGAATTAAATTGTGCACCTAATGACACCTACACAAAGTAAAAATTTTATTTTTAAATTTCACAGAACAAAATGACCACACAAAATTTAAGTGTTAAATTTTATGCTATAGTTATTACAAGTTATTTATACTGTAGGTTCAAAAAGACCTTTAAGAATCTTCATTTTTGTATTGCTTAAAATAAATTAACAGAACTTTGTATATATATTATGGTGTATAACAGAACATGATTTTTACATATCTCACCATATTTGGTTTTTTTAAGGTGATACAAATTTTAAATGTAATTATATGGCACATCATTGTATAGCTTATTAACCTTTGATCAAGGAAGCATCTTCCGAGTATATAAAAAAGAAGTATTACATAGCACGAAAAAAGTATAAATTTATGCAAAAATTTAATACAAAATATACGTGCACAAAAATAATACAAATTCAAATATATTTATAAAAAATCTCTGTGCTCACTAGAAACTAAACTACGGAATCACAGTAACACGATAGAACGCTTATGGAACTTAACTCCAAAATCACGATAGAGCACGCACGGAACTTAACTCTGGAATCACAGTAACACAATAGGGCGTTCATGGAACTTAACTCCGGAATCTTGTAACATGATAGAGCATGCACGGAACTTAACTCCGAAATTAAGGTAATACAACAGGGCGCTCATGTAACTTAACTCCGAAATCACGGTAACACAATAGGACACTCATGTAACTTAACATCTGAATCACGGTAACATGACTGGGAGCTCACGGAACTTAACTCCGAAATCATGGTAACATGATAGGACGCTCACGTAACTTAACTACGGATTCACAGTAACACAATAGGGCGCTCACGGAGTCTACTTCCAGTCTTTACACAGACCACTATACTGTTCGCAACTAACAATACTTATGGGGGCGTTATGGTTTTCTGTCTTTCCTTAGAAAAAGTTTTCAAATGTAAGACATTCCACTATTAATGTTGAAATCACATGGACGTTTTTCCAAATAAATGTCAGAGTTATTATAAATTACAAACAATAACTGCATTATACATATCTATAAATATTTTACCTGCAGTTTCCCTTTTTTCAATTAACAATAAGAAACAAACTCTAGCTGTAACAAACGATAGGCTTTCACACATTATACGAAATGGCTAACTGAGTTCCATTGTAAGACCATCAAAGTGGAACATCGATTATCTTTATTAAGATACAAATTTCTTCTACCTTATATTTCCTAAACTAATGCAACACAGCACATATGAGAGTCATTCATCTTGTTGTTAGTAAATGACCGCATAATGTTTCACAGCAGTAGAGGATAGGTACAAATTAGTTGCAATTATAATGATTAGAGAAGATAACATACCTGGATGGTGAATGTTCTATTCTGCTTGTCAGTGAATATTCGTATTTCCAAATTTCCAAGCTCAGTATTACTTCCATCAGAGAGGGTCAGATATCGTAACTTTTCCAAAGCATCACTCGCGTTAGAGATCAGTTCTCTGATGAACACCTAAATATAAGATAAACAATTACAGTGGATCCTCGATAATGACAAAACATAGAGAACCACACACAGCAGAGTCCCGCTATTCCGAACTAATTGGGACCAAACACTGTTCTGTTTAGCAGGAATTCGGAATAGGCGAATTTCATGAATAACATCAACATGTTGACTTGTTAAGGCGTAAACAAAGTGCGGGACACATCTGCTAGTGTCAGCTCTATACAGCGTTGATCAGCTCGGAGCAAACTGAACTCATATCACACATAGACGCGCCAATTAATGCTCTTAACCTCGCCTTAGTGTAGGTTTATCCGTTTTTTCCTTCCGTTGCGTTACGATTACGTTTTCTTCCAAAAACGGAAGAGAAGGGATAGGTTGTTCGAACTGTCCGTTTTGTCACCCCGCAGTCTGTCCATTAGTTCCGCATCATCGAGAAAAAAGATCGGAATGAAAATGGAGGAGAAAAACGGCAACTTACAGGTGGCTTTAACACTACTAGTGCCTATCTGTTGTATCAAATCCTTCCTTCTGTTGTATCCATTTCACCGGAAGCTTGTTGCGGTTGCTTCCTTCTCGCAAAAAGCATGGAAAATGTGAAGGAAACAAAACCAGCTTACATTACAATTTGGTTTCAGGCGTTTTCATCACAAGCTTAGGTTCTACTTATGTCTCTATTTATTTGTATTTGTATTTTGATGTATTTGTATACCAATTGTATACCAAAAGGAGTCTTCATTTCTCCTGTTTTTATGTTTAAAAAAATTGTATCTTTTCTGAACTCTGTTCAGAATAGGCGGATTTTCAGAATAGCGGGACTCTACTGTACATAAAAAAATAAAATTAATAGACAACTTATAATAGGCTATGTAAAATTAATTTAAATATACCATGTCCATAAAAGTTTGTGCTACCATTTTACAACTCCCAATGATGATTTTAAAGTCACTATTATGTTCACCAAAATATACATTCAACAACGGAACTGTTCACAACATAGGCCGATGAGGTTTGACTTTCAACTAAACCTTTTTTTATTAAAACAATCAATTTCATATGATTAGACAATCCCAAACACTTTTAAGCTATAGTTTAAATTCTCCTGTATGCTCCGGAGTTTACTGGGAAACTCGATGATTTAATTAAATACAACGAAGAAATTTGTGGAATCACAACAAACGTCTGCCTACAGCAGAAGCCAGAGAAAGACTAAACATTCTCCCCTCATTATGTTTATGATCTAGAGCAACCGGATATGCTTATAAATAAAGGTATTGTTATCCATTGTGACTTATCGCAAGCAATCTTTTTGAAGCTTTCCCTTAAATTTAAATTTTCACTAAATATTTTTCACTGACAATTTCAAAACAAGCTAGGAAACACGAATTAAAAATCTTCAGAAAACCCACAAACACTCACAAATCCAATCAAATAATCACATGATTAAGATTTATATCAGTTCCAATGGATGAAGTCGACTACAAAGAGGAATTTGACACAATTTTTTATTTTATTTTTATATAAAAACATATTGCCCACCAAAATGGATACAAACCGGTAGTAATAAACACATTACTCAGAAAAATGAAACAAAAGAGAAATAGCACCGTACCAAAAACAAAACCAATTCTAACCTAAACCAAGTACTACCATTAGGAACACAACTAAAAATAAGGACAAATTCACAAATACCGGTGTTTAGCCTATAGATTAAACTGTAGTTTATGCGATAAATTTTACGTGTGGCAGACAGGGTGCCCGTTCAGCATGCGATATAAAGAGCATATCCAGGCAATAAAACACCCTGGAAATCTAAGTTTGCAGAGCACTTGCTAAGTTGTGATCATTAATATGACAGCATGAATGAAAACATGCAAATATTACAGAAAAAAGGGCAATTACAGTACAGCATGGAAGAGTACCAAATTTATTATAATGAACTACAGAACTCGCTTGGATTATTAAATGACAAAAAAGTTTGACACAACCCCCCCCCCCCCCCTCCCTTTTGAGCTAATAAGTACCTTGTCTAAAGCAGCTGATAACACAGTGAACCGTGAAGTGCCGGTGCAGAGACATTAATGCGAATATTTGTGTATTTATCTGGATTACTGTCATTTTGTCTTCATGTTGAATGTTTTTCATCACCTGACGATGGACGATAAGGTCCGAAACACGTATTTATTACGTGGTTGCAATGGAGGGTTGCAAATGGTTAACATTCTTTACGAAAATACACTAAAATTTATTTAATTCATTTACTAAAAACTTTGTTGATGTGCTACGCACCTCTTTTTCAGAATAAAGTGATTTTGCAACAATATCAAGTAACATTCTGGTTTCTGCTTGGAATTCTAATTTTTCGCTTGGACCTGTAACAAAAACAAGTTAATTATTGACCTTGTTTGACTATACTAATAACAAACTACGTTTCTGGACAAAATTGAAACACAATCTTTCTACACTGATCATTTGAAATATATATTGTTAAGTGAGAATTAAGTTACTAAGTTAAAAAGTAATTTTCAAAACTCAATATACCAATATTGGCCTCAATATTTAATTGTAGATTAACTGAATTCTTCTATTTTAAAAGTAGAATAGCCTATTTAAAAGTAAGCTTTTAACCAAATTTGATTACACAATCTAAACAATTTAACTATGTCAACAAAATATAAACAGTCGACATAACCTAAACATTATAAAATCCATTGATCATATTTTGAAAACCGTCATCTTTTCTCAAAATAAACTGAGAAAAAAATCTTCAGAAAACCCACAAACACTGACCAAACCATGTGATATCCAATCACCTAATCATGTACAAAATGGCGGCCAACAACAACATGATTAACAGATTCATATCAGTTCCAATGGATGGGCTCGACTACAAAAAGGAATGTAACACAATAAAACATATTGTCATTACACATTCTGCCCATTCAGTATACTTTGTGTAATTCTTTTCCTTACACTTAGCGAGATTACAGAAGATATGATTTTGCAATGTTTTCATTGTTTACTATATGTCTATATTTTCTGGGTTTTAATTTAGATTGTGTTATTTTCAATATAGAGGTACCTATGACTGAGTTGGCAATAAAACATCATTAGTGACAACAAGTTTAGGCCTAGTTCACAGGTTTCTACGATGTCACAAGGTTTGTTTTAAAAAATTACTTTATTGTACAGATTTTCCCCACACACAAATAGAAGTAGTATACATCACTTACCTTTTGGTTTTTCAGAATCCTTACTGGAAGATCGATCAACATCTTGTGCTTGATTTGTTTCAGCTTGTGTGCTCAAGCAACGGTTCCATCTTGCTGGAACTGAATTCAAAATTTATTATTATTTTCAGCCATTCATAGAACCCCAAAATTCAATAAAATTATCCTCAAAATTAAAGTATCGCTAACTAGCCTACAATTCTAACTTTTAAGTACCGGTAATAGTGTGTTTACAAACTGGAATCATACTGTGACTGATTAGATTAAATTTGGATAACATTTACAACACGCTTCCTTACCATATTGATGTAGAGGTACCCAATCTCTCACAAGAAAATGCTCTAAAATGTAATTATTCTATAATGTTTAATGATATTATAAAATGTATTAAATCAATGTAAACAGCAAATATAATTCAACAAAAGTTTAATGGACTGGAACAAATTGTAAAAAACATTCAAAATAAACTTACTTTACGGCAAGTTAAATATATATATGTAAATTCATATTTTGTTTTTACACAAACGGTAAAATCACACGATTGTCTACTCCACTATTCCAACGTGTTAACCAGAAAAACTAAATGTCATTTTGTAAATTTATTACAAAAACCAACTGAATGTTTTGTATGTTGGTATATCGGGATACACATAACAAAACAGTAAAAATAATTTGTAGTTAACTCTAAACTATCAATGTAAATACTAATGAAAAATGTAGTAGCTATAATTTTAAAACATAGTAGCACCTTCATTCCAACTTAAGCGTTAAAAAATTATTCAAAATTGTATATATTTACACATGAGGTCACAGCTTGTTTATAATTTTCATGAAGCTCTTTACATAATATATCATGTAGGCTATATAGGCTAATGTATAAAAAATAGTAACCTAAATATAAAATTTTTATACTTATAGTTATAATCACCCTAAACAAATGATCCAATTATATTACTATGCGTTACGGCCCAGCTATTAGTTTTCAATTTCTAAAACACATGAAAAATAAATCTGGTAATTGTATACTATTCTCCCCCCCCCCCCACTTTATACCTGATGTCATACAAAGAGATATGAACTATTTTCGTTTGATTGCTGTTCAGACAGGCTATTTTAGGCCCGCTGAAGCGATTATAGTAAGATAGGCACATTATCTTATCGCTGAGTGTCTTATCAGTATTCGGGCCGGCGAGCGTTTGGCGTTTGATTAGCGAGTTGTCGGCAATGGCTTGTAGCACATGTGTCGAATGAACATGCTGGTAAACATACTGTGACTAAAGACTATAAGTTAGAATTTCAGGCTATTTTTTTTAATGCTTGCATTTTTGTTGCAATACAAAACAACTTACGTAATAGATGTTACTAACTTATATATGTTTACAGTAGGCCTATTCATACGGCGAGCAGGTAGGTATAACAAATTACATACGTATGTGTTACTTTTATAATAGGCTACTATCTATATTTAATCGCTTCAGAGGGCCTAAAATAGCCTGTCTGAACAACAATCAAACAAAAATAGTTCATATCTCTTTGTATGACATCAGTTAGAAAAAGGGGAGAAATAGTATACAATTACCATAAATCTTTATACTATTATGATTCAACATTATATCAGTTAGGTACAATATACAATAGCAGAACTAATCTCTTTCCTAGAAAAAAGGCCAGGTGCAAATTTACTATAACCTACAACCCCACGCCAACAGAAATGGAAGCATAATAGCTTGGTGTTCTAACTTATAGCTTTAGTCACAGCATGTTTACCTGTATTCAACATTTAACAGTAGAATGTAAAACAAGGTCGTCGTTTGCAAAAAATATCAGCTGAGGGGTCGTATAGTAAATTTATGCCAAAAAGGAAGGCAAAGATACTTTTTCCTAAGACTGCAAGGAGGTGTGTAGTAGACTTACACCTAAATAAGTTTAACTTCAGGATTAATTTTCAATTTCGCATTGTAGGTGAAGGTAAGATGGTTTAAACTGTAGGCTAATTTAGTTTCAAATAAAAACTAACATAAAGCTGACGTTGTTCTACAGGGCAAGAAACGTTGCCGACTTCAAAAGCCAGCCTTTTTACTGAACATAGGCTACATCTCTTAAACTCTATGGTATTTTCTATATATCTACTGAGGCATGATACTGAATTTGGTAGATGAAAAGAGAGGTTAAAGCTTACATTGATAAGCTAAAGCTCCCACAAATTTAAGAATAAAATACTTTTGGTTAAATATGTGTAATTATATAGACAGTTCATATTTAGATTAAGTTCACAGAACTGAGTTACGTCAATAACTTACCATTACGTTTTAAATTCAAAATGTTAGGTTTTAGACAAGAGTGGTTTGTTCTTTCATTTGCATCCAATATTCTTGAAGTTGACAAAGATCTAAAAGATTTATAAAAAGTATTTAGTTCCTTAGACTTCTGCCGGAGAAGTCTCATAGATGCAGCCATTCTAATTTAATTATAATTTAAACGTTTTTATTTATAACTACCTAAAACTCTTAATAACCTATGAAATATGAACATTAACTTCCCAATCCCAACATGAGCCGGTTCTTGAACAGCTGATAGTAAAACATCATAGAATAGAAACCTAAATCTGGAGTATCGGAAGCTAGTAAACATGTGTTTCCTGTTATAACCTTCTCTGGACATCTGCATAAATGTTCTTTTTTCTTGGTTGCACCGAATATAATATTATACTGTATGTAATGTGGTGGTTGTATTAGCCAATTAAAACTTTAGGATTTTAATTTATGTTTTATAAGAAAGACATAAGATTAAAATAAAAATATTTTATGTAAGTCAATAAATAAAAAAACAAAAACAATTTCAGTTACTAAAGAATTGTTTACATTCACAAGACTTCATTAAAAAAATGTATATACATTAAATTTTATTTATCACAATATAGTGTAAGTAACTTCAAAAAATGCAAAATTTGTAGTCTTCTTATTTTGATAAGTCTGAAATAATAATCTATAAGACTATTATGACGAAACGTTATAATCATTATTATGAACCTGTATGACCTGTAATAACATAACTACAATGTATAGAACATTTTCAATGTGCAACTTATTAAACTGAACAACTCAATAGAAGGTATCAAATTAATATGTAATAAACAGTACCAGGAACTGGCACATACTTTCTCACGAACATATTTTTAAATTATTAAACATATTCACCAGGCCCGTAGCCAGCCGTAGGGCCCGACGGGCCCGGGCCCCCTCCGAAATTCCGTGAACCCTAAAATTTTCCTAAAGATGTGAATCATGTTTTAAAAATATGTCTATCGAAAACAAGCCATATTTTTTTTGACAGTTTCACGCCTGTGAGACATATATAATATCTCTATTAGAACATTTGAACAGAAGATTACTTTTTGATCTGGATTGATTATCTCGAATCCGATCATCAAAAATTGCGTGTGAAACATAAAATACGCTTTTTCTAGACAAGTGTTGGTTTTCACACAGTTTACTGGTGTTTGAAATTTCCGAGACTCACGTTGAAGCAAACAACTCGTTCTAATTATCAAACAGACTTTGTTGAATCGTACTTTCGGTCTGCTGTTTTTATTCCTTGCCTCGATACGCTGATTCAGAATTTGTCTGACAAATTTCTTAATGAGAACGCGGGAATTTTATCAAGCTTACAGATACTTCTCCCTGGATTTGCTGCAATTGAAAAAGTAGATGACTTGCATCATCTTTCGCCATACTTTGATGATCGAGTCTCAGAATCCGCTGTAAAAGCTGAGTATAAGTTGTGGTGTGAGAAATTATCGGGACTCGAGAAAGATGCCGAGGCTTTACAAGTATTGGATTTTTGTGACAAGAGCAGATTTCCAACAATCAAATATCTATTAACAGTTTTGGCAACTCTTCCGGTCACAACGGCAAATGTGGAAATGTCATTTTCGACAATGAAAAGAATCAAGACTTACTTACGTAACTCAACGGGCAACGAAAGACTTAGTGCACTTGCCGTACTGTAGTCAATTCATGGAAACTTAGGTATCGATCCGAATGAGGTTCTTGAGATTATGGCAGCAAAGAAATCGTGAAAGTTAAAATTTTAAATTTTGTCTACTGAAATTGACGCTTTTGTTTGACAATTAATGTGTAGGCCAACGTATGCATGACTGACAATTAAAATACAGTAATGATATTAATAACAATAAATCAGTTTTTCACTAATGAGTCCAACTTTAATAACAAATATCCTTACAAGACACCCATCAACCATTTCCGCCCCCCTGCTCCCAAAAAATTATTACTACGTTTTGGGCCCCCTCCAAACCAAACTTCTGGCTACGGGCCTGATATTCACTGTGACTTCATAATTGTAGGTGGGGTAGGAGAGGTGATTTATTAAAGTAGGAGATTAACTAATAAATATTATTATTATTATCTAGAGAGAAAACTATTCGATTGATTTCGAAACTATTTTACACCAAAAACGACAATTAGGCCTGTATAGATGTACGAAAAAAGGTTTCGAAAAATTTTGAAAAACAACCCCCTTTATGGCCAAAACAACCCAAAAAATCTGTTATTATTATTATTATTAGCTAAATGAGAATTTTTAGAAAGATGCGGTTTTTTTTTAATTTGGTAGGGTACATTAAAGGCTACAAATAAGCCAAATTTTATCAAAATCGTTAGAACCATTTTTTATAAAAAGATAATAACTGATTTTGGGTTTTTTTTTGCCAAAAGGGGGTTGCTTTTCAAAAATGTTCAAAACCGTGTTTCTATGCAAGCCTACTTGACATGTCTGGTGCAAATTTGTTTGAAATCGATCGGATAGTTTTCGCTCTAGCTTTGTATACATACAGACATACATACATACAGACAGACATTTTGTAAAAAACACTTTTTTGTACTCAGGGGGTCCCAAAACGGATATTTCCACAAAAATCTCAACATCATTTTTTTTGCGATCACTATACTTTCTGTATACTATAGTATAGTGAGAAAGTAAAAATGTGTTTAGAAAAATCTTCAGTTATTAATTGTTATTATCTAAACACACATTTCACTTTTCATTGTTCAAAGTTGCTTCAACTGTTAACAACCTGATTCTAAATCCCAAACAGAAAACAGGTGTATTGGCATATTGGTTGTATTTATCTATTTACCTAAATATAAACTTTGTATTTTTAAAGTAGTGAATTTCACATTATGTACAAACTATTTTTGACTACGATATTCTGCTGCTTCCTTATAACGAAAGGTATTTTTATATTAAATTAAGTATGTTTTAACTGTAGATTGTTTGGGGCGGGGCACGCTAGGCTATGTTTGATAACAACAACTAAGCCTAGGCCTGGAAGGAAATTATTCCATATTTATTTATGTTGTTTTAATCTTAATTAACTATATGCCAAGATTGGAACTCTCGTAAGCTATTTGTTATTCAAATGTTTAGATTAATTCCCTATCCATGTATTTACCAAGCTTAGTGAATGCCTTTCTAACCTTAAAACTAATGTCTAAAGCCTTTAGGCAGGACACATTTTAATTATTTATTATTAACCTAATGGTTTTAAAATTAGAACTTTTATTTATTTAAGAATCAGGCCTCTGTTATTTAGTCTAATGCACCTGAAATTACAATCTGTTGCTGATCATATACAATCATGTTACTTTTACCAATTAGGCCTAGTCCTTATTGAATCAGTTATACACATTAGTATGAGTAATTTTAAGGGTATCTGTGGTTGATTGTGATTGTGAATACAAAGGTCACTCCTTCAGTTTTTGTATTTTATTTTGCATGCAGGAGGATGAATGCGTTGCTTTATTCTAACAGTTCATCAATATTTTATTTAGGCCTAGCTTACTTAGCCTAATAATAATGCAAATTATCCTTCAGTGCTATGGTTTATAACATTATGTATAAGGCCTATATGTATTAGGCCAACTATAAATTAAATCTTTTATGAAAACTAACAAAAGGAAGTAATTGTATTGCGCAGTTAGTTTTATTAAAGTAACTTATATATTTCCATGTATTTTTTAAAAGTAGGCTATGGTTTTTTTTAAATATGCCACAACACTAAGCACAGAACCTATCCTAAACCACTGAATGCACTAAAAATATATAGTAATACTAAAATTACTTCAATAAAGAAACTTGCATGTAACTATCTAGATATTAACAGTGCACCAGCTTTCTATATCAGAGATTTCAAATGTGGAAATAATATTGAAAATAGACTGAAAATTCAATAGGTACTTGACATCGTCTAATCTCAGCTGAAGCTTAACGGTTAGATAAAACCCAATTAAACATACAACTTAGCAGATCTCAATAAGTCAGTGGTGCACCAACCAGAAGGTCTTTTAGTTCAAACTAATCGATTATTGAATACGTAGTTGATATTCAATTAAAAATTACATTGTTACATTATTAAAAATTTGTAAATAATTTTGTTCACACTATATCTTTGTTTTTCATCAAATTTGGGATCTTATTTATCACTGTATATTGGTGATTGGTGGTAGAATGATTTTATCAAAACTTTTTCGTTAATTGCAGACTTGCAATATTTACCCTAAACGACTTAACTACATTTTTAATCACTTCTAAATATGAAGGTTTCCATTTTTTTAACTTTGAAAAAATATAATAATGTTTCAGAATTTGTGATAAAGTTATATTATAATATAATGTTCCAGAATTTGTGATAAATTAGCCTACAGAACTTCCATCCATTTACATTTTATGAAATATATATGTATATAAATAGGCCTACTCTGACCTGAGCTTAGCCCCCCCCCCAGCCAAATCCTTGGTGCGCCATTGCAATAAGTTGCCAAACTATAAGTAGGCCTATAATCAATGTTTGAATGGAATACAAGAAAATTAACTTAAGGGTCGGTTCTAGTAAAACAGAAAGCAACCTGCGACTCCCTATAGCGGCGGTAGGTTACGCGGACATTGCTCATCCTAAATCCATTTAAAACCCGCAATTATTCAAATAGCGTTTTTTTTTTAAATACCAAACTCTTGGGGACAAAATTCTTCATCCGAATGGCTTGGTAATTTTTCGCTATAATTAATAGTTACAACGTAAAAAATATTTAAAATCACCCTAAAGCGGCGGTAGGTTACACGGATATTGCTCAGCCTAAATCCATTTAAAACCCGCAATTGTTCAAATAGCGTTTTAAAAAAAAATACCAAAATCTTGGGGACAAAATTCTTCAGGCGAATGGCTTGGTAGTTTTTCGCTATAATTAATAGTGACAACATACAAAAATATTAAAAATCAATGTTTTAAATTGTTAATAAATATTAAACAAAATATTTTTCTTAGTTTTTAAAAAGCCATTTGCATGCATATTGACCATAGCTTTAAAATGACATATCGTTTATAATTTTCCGATCAAAAATAAAGGAAAAATTCGGATTTTAATTTAACATTGGCCTTATGGAGTGTCAGCCAACATGGCCGACAGCTAGAGCCGACCCTTAAATCGTATCCATCCCCATTTATCTAACTTGTATTATTATTGTAGATAAGCAGGATACACTACTAATAGAATCGCATGGCAATATGGTTAAAACATTGTATGTACGTCAGCATTTTTAGTTACTTCTATATTAGAAGTGGTGATGGCTTAGTTAGCAGGGCTGCAAGGTTTATGCTAAAGTTTTAATACAGCTAATGATGTTTGGTATTACATTACTCGCCTACATTTATTAGTCCAACTTACATTAAGTAAAGAGGCTAAGCAAAAAAGTTGGTAAACTTCTGATGTACCGGTCCGGTACTATATTTGTCTTCGCGTACAAGTTTAAAAAATTAGGCAGAAGCCTACATTTAAAAAAATGGTTTTCTTTGGTATTTTCCTTATTTTTGTTTTAAATTTGGCAAGAGGCCTATAATATTAGTATTAAACATTTGAGTTCTTGATTTATGTTTTCAGTTTGCTATGACATCTTGAAGCAAGTTTTTCAAACTGTTTTCATTATTTGTAAGTAACAATTATTATATTGTAATTTTTTCTTTCAGTTTCAAGTTTTGGTATAGGATCAACTCTATACTGTTACCAATGCATATCAACACACCCAGGCTGTGGAACCCCTTTCAACTGGTTGTGGTACTGGAGTCAAGCATGCCCAGAAATTGATGATACATGTGTTAAAATCATTGAGAAAAAAGGAGGTAAAAAGACAGTTTATCAATTAAAAGCTTTTGGTATTTTCATTTACTCGTGCACAGGTATACATGTGAGCTTGTATAAAATATATTTAGCTTAATTTTTTGGTACTTGTCGGTTATAGGCACCACATTTTTTTAAGAGTTATTTTTTCCCTACAGTAAAAGACAAAGATACTAGTATAAAGTACAGACCTGTATTTAAATTTTTTTAAATTTCAGCAATTTACAATGGCACAGATTGAGCACTGATTCCCAAAAGGCAATGTCAGTGAGAAGTATTGTAAAGGCGTCACCGTCGACAGCAGCTATATCCTAGCATCACATGTACTCTGCTAAATATGAGTACATGTGATGACATGCTGTTCCCCATTGTTTTTTATTCCACCATTTAGCCGACCCCAACAGAAGGTATTTGTCCCAGATGCTGAAAACTGAAATTATATTTGTGATTAGATTATATTTGTGATTTTTGATTAAAATGTTCTTATCCCGCATTATGCAGTTCATCAGAGCTACCCGTTCTAAGAATCAGATATTATTGTGGTACTTGGTTCAATGTTCTTTGCTAATTCTGCCAAAAGCGTAGCATCACTCCTGATTAGGATTTTAATTAAAAAACGCCTTCCAGCCTCACGGCACAATCTAAAAGACACGCACTGTTGTGGTAAACTTGACCAGTAAAATTTTTCGTTTTGCAAACAAAGTTTTGTCGATCTCGGTGATTTTGCACGCCCGACCTCGAACAACCTTTGTACCCGAAACACACCTTTCACACATTATTACGAAATAAGGGGTACCTAACCAAGGTAACGAAAGTATGATTGATATATTTATTATAACCTGACCTGTCTAAACTGTCTCTGTCCGATCTGTAACCAACAAGTACCAATTTTGTTTTAATGTTCATTTTTCGGTGTCCAAGTCGCTATTGAATAACAATTAATGTAAAGTAATAAATTATCTTATTTTTGCTCCGTCATGTGATTTCGTTTGTCTTTTTATTAAGATGCGTTTCGGAGTTGGAACTCCCATCATCTTTTTATCCCTTCGAAAAGGTCGTCAAAACATTAAAACTTGTTTAGCTACATTTTATAGTTCAGCAAGCAATAATGGTATGCAGTTACCATCCCTTCTCCCCACTCCCGCAGTGACTTCGATGATAATGAGTCAGTCATAGCGGCCTAATTTTAGTTCAACTCATTGCCACTGTCAGCTCTGTGGTACATAATTGCATTTTTTGTAAGGTCCTTAATGTTCAACCATCCACGCAGAGAAGAGCGATGAGTATAAAAACCTTACTATTGTTAGAAATATTGGTGCACCTAGTAACAAGTTGCTAGTATTCGGCTTCTGTGTGCCTCCTATCTTAGTCAAACTGGTATAGAGCAAAGATATTAACCCGTGAGGGGTCGCGTCACGGTCTTTTCGACCGTGCGAGTATAAAATGCAAGCTACAAAGTCAAAAGCTTCCTCCCTCCTAGTACCTGAGAATGGACTCTTCCACAAGCTGTTGCCAGCTGGACATCACCCCTCTACTTACCAGTCAGCAGCTACACACTGTTATGTGCAGACCTGGTCTTTTCCACCGTGCGCGACCCTTCACGTTAGTAATATTTGTGTTTATGTTGTTGAGAACAATATTCTTTGTTACTGCCAAGATGAATAGAATTGAATAAGAAAGTCTTTTAAATCTTTGATGTTATAATATGAATATAAATACAACCTTTTATTATTAATATATATTCATTTATACAAATTTAAAGAAGAGATACCCATTCGTTTAGTTTCGGAAACATTCGTACGTCTTCGTATTCTAGTAAGTAAGAACAATATTTTTATAATGCTTATAAAACAATACAAAATGTAAAAAAGTTTATTGAAATAGGCTACACTGTAAAACTTGATTTGTGTAACAAAATACATGTTAAATAACATTTTACTCAATAGGCCTAAACTATCTTTTTTAGAAATGTTTTTGAATTATTTACTAAACCTGGTGGAATCGACCGTGCACAACTCCTCACGTAACGATTATTGATGCGACCCCTGGAGGGTTAAGCAAAAGAAACAAAAATATATGATTCTCATGAAGTTAAAACAAACAAAATTCAAATATTTTAATTTTATTGAACTCTTATAATCTACATTTTTTCTGATATTATAGTTAAATTTGTTAGCAGGGCAATTTAAACTTTTTTTTTAAACAGGTTTTTTTAAATAACGATATTCTTGTTTGTTACAAGCTGTTGGTAAAAATTGTTCAAGAGAAAAGAAACAATAATAATAACATAGTACGAATGTTTTGTTTAGCGGAAGAGGTGATAACAAGACACTGTTTGAGTGCTTTACGAGCTGTTCGCACGGATATTCCTGCGGATCATTATGAAGGTTGCAGAGCAGCTACTGAGGATGTCCGTCTTGCTCATTATGTAAACAACACAATCAAGGAATTGGATGTTAAAAGGTGTGTAATTCCTTAATTATAATCTATTTGTATTTTTATTTAATTAAATGGTTATATTCACTCTCTCTTAACTCTCCAAGTGCTGAGTACTACTTTACTCTTAAGTACTAAGCATGTTTAGGGCATAGCACGAACATATTTTAAAATTTGTTTAATAAATACAAATTTGGATTTATATGGACATGTATATATATGTGTTCAGAAAAGATCAGAGAGTAATAGAGTAATAGTTTTTTTAAAGTACCGCTTTCCAGAAGAAGAATGATGGATGAGAAATCATAATGAAAAATTGTTCACTAAAATGTTTAACTTTAGAGGCTGTTCACATTCACTATATTAAAATTTCAAAATATACAAAATGTTCAAAGTTGTATTACAAACACAAATATATAGACCAATAGAAATGTTGATTAATAATAAAAACATTTACAGAGGTACAGATATCTAACCATGTCATATTTAACTTTTTTTCAATCATTTATTTACACTACGGTAAAGTATTCATATTATATTTAGAAATAAAAAAATGTCTGTGTATAAAGGTTACCAGTCTGATTGAAATATCCTGAAAATTTAAAAAATGTATATTATATTACTTAGTATTTGTCCTTTTTTTCATACAGTATTTATAAAAAATATGTTATATATAAATTATAGGGGTACCTAGTCAGAATTGGATTCTCCACTGGGTGTTTTCTTCACACTTGAACAACTTAGTTCATTCATTTTTATATTACAATAACCTCAAATCTAACTGAAATAAACTAATTCATAAACTACAATAAAGTATTAAACTATAATCAAACACTTGTTACAAATCGCGTTATAATCAATAACCTCGAACAAATGAAACAACTGCGTGGATTGTGCAGACGTAAACAAATCACAACTTACAGCTGCCAATATCGACGTCTAATACTTTTTCCTCCAACGAAGGCAAATTCACACTGCCTGCTAGATAGAGAATTTAATTTACTTTAATACTATATGAAATGCAAGTTATTCCAGTAATTATTAGCGTCGATATATCGATTTTACGAATCGGCTCACTGTGAGACGATAGCACTACATCGGGGACCGAATCGTCTTGTAGCAAGACGATAGCATTTGGAGGGTTTAAGGACACTTACACAATAGTATTGGGGATTTGTCTGTCCCGGATTATCAAATATGCCAATATCATCGAGATATTTTTTAAAACCTGGTTTAAACAGGAGAAATAAATAAAAGAATGTATATATTTATGTACTTTAAAATGCTGCATTTATTATTCTCCTGGATTGTATTTATTTACAAATAAAATATGGAATTCTTAATGACAAATTAAGATTGTTAAAGTACATATATTAAGATTTTAACAGAGTTCAATCTGAGTGTGGCTCCGAACGCTTCCGACTCAACTGCTTGCTAAATTCAGGGATGAATAGGGAAACAGTATTTAGTAATTTTTAGACGGTTTTTCTTCAGAAATGATTTCCGATCGGATTAACAAAGCTGTTCTTGTAAAAATTAAATTATTGTAACAATGTTTTTTTAGTAATACTGTATAACATTTTTACAACTTTCATTCCTATCTTTTGAAATAGTAGTAATATTAAAAAGACCACCCAAATTTGGAGTTCAGCTAGATGTCCAAATTTAAAAAAAAATGGTTTTGATTGCCCGTCAGGGAATCTAATAACATGATCAGTCAAGGTTTTCTGACATATCATTCAATAACTATTTTTCCCATCTTCTTAATGTCAAACTTATTTTGATTAATTGTTTCGGTTCTAATTATAAATGTTGGATACTAAGGTTAGCCAATTCCATTAAAAAATGTTAGGCGATGGTAGCAAGACTATTGGTATAGTTCCGCCTGCATATGTACAGTAAACTTTAATTCAGTTAAGTTTTTTATAGTTTATTTGTCAACTAGTCTTTTTTTTTTATTAATAATTATACATTGCACAATGCCCCTTTAGAGTCTGTAATACTTTTAGAGAGTTCTAAAAAACAATGCCCGTTTAAATATCATTCTACTTTCAGTTATAGAGGATGTGATTTAATAAAATTTAGAGAAAATTTCAATATTTATTAAAAGTAAGCTGCGGGTAAGTAAGTAAACATCAGCAAAGAGTGTAATGAGAATAATCTCGAAAACCAAAGATCGCTACTACCTCTATATCTAAAACTGAAAGTTTAAAAACTATTGAACTAGTTAAAATTTACTCAGGGAACAAATTGTCTGAAATTACCAACTCGTTCTTAAATTTTCTTATTTGCGTTGATGAAGAATTACCTGGATTATTAAGAGTCTGCTCCAGTAAACGAGAAAGCAACCAGGAAAAAACTGAATATTCCTTATAAAATGCGGATCCAGCTTTCGATCACTTTTAATTATAATTTTTTTATTGTTTGAAGAAAAAAGTTCAAACTTGGTACTTAAAAAATGTCAATTATGCGAAAAATGAAAGGGATTTAAAAAAATGTGAAACGAAAACTGATGATTATTATGACTGGTTACAATGAGACCTTGCAAACAATTTTATGATAAAAAATAAACGAAATAAATGGTTTTAAATTTAACATTGCTCTTACGGGATAAAAATCCAAGATGGCCACCACTACAGCAGACTGTTAACTTGTAACAGTTGTGAATTTTAAAAAGTTATTTTAATATATATAGATTAAAGGACACAACTTTTAAGCTTTAAATCAGCTGATATTTTGGATAGGGACATCATAGTGACCATCGGTCTTTTACAATACACCTTTTCAGAAACAAATAATTTGATGGGGGTGTAATTTAAAACTGCTAGAGATTTTAAGCATTTCTCATATGCCAAAAGTTGCTTTTGATTTATATCCAAAAGGGTTTTAATGATTGATTTTACTTTCTCACTAAAGTCTAGAGAAAGTATAGTGATCGCAAAAAAATCGATGTTGAGATTTTTGTGGAAATATCCGTTTTGGGACCTCCTGAGTTAAAAAAAATGGTTTTTACAAAATGTCTGTATGTATGTATACAAAGCTAGAGAGAAAACTATTCTATTGATTTTGAATAAATTTGCACCAAACATGTCAATTAGACCTGTATAGATGCACGAAACTAGGTTTTGAAAAACAACCCCCTTTTTGGCCAAAAACCCCCAAAAAATCTGTTATTATTTTTTTATAAAAAAACTGCTCTAACGATTTTGATCAAATTTGGCTTATTTGTATCCCTTAACCCATTCGCTTATAATGACGGCGATCCGCCGTCCCGCTCTCGGTTGCCATTGTGTGAAATGACGGCAAATCACCGTCCACCATTAAATCCGGTTTTAGCCAAGTTAGTTCCTAAAATATCCAACAGATCGCATATGCATCTTGTTCTACAAACTTTAAGCTTTCTTTTGGTTGTATTTTCATCTTCCATGGCCTGCCCAATCGGCAAAAACGATTGGCTGAAAATTTCAATGTACCAGCTGACGATGCAAACTCTGTGACAGCTGATTGTTTTGTTTATTTACATTGTCATCTTACAACATGTTTTGATTACTTTGAACCCAATTATTCAATTGCAAAGTGTTGTTTTATAATAAAATGTGTAACTTTTTATTTGTTGATGAGTGAGGTAAGGAATTGGATGAAAGTGTCTTTCATAATAAGACACTATATGTTATCTTTTTTTCACATAAGGTAAAATAATAAATTTGAGTCTTAACGGATAAAATGTAAATTTTTCAAACATACAGTCAATTCTGATTAGAAAAATAACAACATTTTATACAAAAATACCAAATTCTGTGTAGAAATAAAAATATAGTAAACTATGTGAAAACGCCCAGAAAAAAATCGTTTTTTTAGCCCGGTCTGGTATAAAAAAAACTTTAAGCGAATGGGTTAATGTACCCTACCATATGCAAATACCGCAACTTTCTAAAAATTCTCGTTTAGCTAATAATAATAATAACTGATTTTTGTTGGTTTTTTGGCCGAAACGGGAGTTGTTTTTCAAAATTTTTCAAAACCTTTTTTCGTGCATCTATACAGGCCTAATTGAGGTGTTTGGTGCAAATTTGTTCGAAATCGATCAAATAGTGTTCTCTCTAGAGGATAATCGTAATATATAATAGTTAATCTCCTACTTTAATATCACCTCTCCTACCCCTACTACAATTATGAAGTCAAGTGAATCTGTTTAATAATTTTATATGTTTGTGAGAAAGTATGTGCCAGTTCCTGGTACCGTTTATTAAACTTGTTATCAAACTAAATGAATTTGACGTGCAAACTTACGCTTTGTTGACAAATGAATGGTTGCGGTTTTTCTTCTATCCCTTGTCCGATTGTTTTGGCCACCGCACCTTTCGATTACAAAGTAAAAGGGCTCCAAATACTATTTGAGTTGTTTTAGTTTAAAAATTGTAAACAACCGCCTTGTTGAAATGGTTCATTTGATTAAATTGAATATTTTTCTCAAATTAGGTCTTTACAATATTAAGTAACATGATAAGATTCAACTCAAATCGGTTAAAACGTTCTAAAAATATAAATTATTTTGTAAAAGAGATAGATATCTGGAAAACAAAGAGTTTCCAGAAAAAGCTTTATACTAAATTTTTTATTTGTTTTGCCCACAGAATAATTTTTTTGAAATTTTGGCAGTTTACTTACAGGAGATCCTGTAGAAAGATCTTTCAAGTCATGTGTTTCAATAACCACTTATTTACTGTATAAGTTAGTGTGTTCCAAAAAGAAAACTTTGCATTTTTGTATTGCTGTTATCTATTAATAGCCTAGTCAGGTCTAATTAAAATTTAAAATAAATTTGTGCAATGATTAAATGTTTCAGGAACTATTATGACAGTACGATGTGGTGTTTCTGTCATTTCGACAACCGCTGCAACGGAGCCTCAGTAAACACAACGTCAATGAGTGTTTTCTCCGTTGCATTAATATTAACCTTAATGAAAACGTTCGACTTAGTTTGATACTGGAAACAAGATTTCATTGACTGTACAAGATTTAAACTATTTGTATATAGGTAAACGTGTGGATGGTATTCCATTCAAATTATCAAAATTCTAAATGGTTACAATACTATATATTTTGTAACATTTACGTATTATTTTTAATATTTTTTCAGTAAAATCCTGGAAATTTAAAAAAAATGGAAATTGATTGTGAAATACATTTTTTTATTGAGGAAAAAACAAAAATTGCAGGCTGAACGTTGTCTGTCTGTTGTTGTCTACAAAATTGCAGGTTGATCTTGTATCGTAGAAACGATGTCTTCATCATTGTCCTCTTGAAATGAACTGTAATCCACTCTTAAACGGAGTTTGCAAAACTTCTTCCTCATGTCCATGATTTGCTGGATAACATCTTTTGAAAAATGTAGTCAGTTTCATTTAGTTTGGATTTCCGGGAATCTACTGAAATTTGTACAATACATTTTCTCCGTCCAAATAGCCTTTGTAGATTTGTTTTAAGTCGTCGTATTTTAAGCCAAGTGAATCTCATTCCACGCATATACTTTAAGTAAAATAAAAACTTTATACAATTTTGTAAGTTTGTAAATTAAAATAATTATAATTTTACTGTAGTTAAGAAGTATCTTCTAGATTTAATATGTAATACAAATTAAATAATGTTAGTAGTTTTATAACTGTAGGCTATGTTGAAGAATTGAAAATAAATTATTTTTGAAGAAATTTTTATGACGAAAATAAACGTTGCAGGGTTTTATCGTTTTAATTATATTAACTCTAAATAAAATTCATTGGCAGCTGGGCAACTTTGAAATGTAATTTTGTAAGTGTCAAAAACGTTTTCCTTAATGTTTTAAGACTTAAAAGGAGTTAAGATAGAGCTTTGAATTTTTTTAACTTTCTACATTTGGGAAACAGTTTTTAAAGATTTTGCAGAAATACACTTATTTTTCCGTTTACTACTTTTAAAATATATTTTTTGAACAAATGTTAGCTGTTTAATTTTTTATTAAAAAATATTCAAATTTTAGACCCTTTAATCTAAAATAACTAATTATTCAGGTTCGATTTTTCTGTGCGAATTTATGCAAGTAAAAAAGGAAATAAAACTACATCGCAAAAATTTTCTTGATTAAGATTTATTAAATCACTAGCTTATTATATGTTGTATTGACATTCAATCAAAACCACAATTGATATACTTTGTGCATTAGTGTAAGCCTTTTATATACAACCAAATGGATTTTATATGTTGGAACAGATAGTTGCATGATATGTTTGCGTAACAAATCTGTAATATTTGGCAAACTTTGTTAACTTAGATTATTTCTGTAATTTGTTGTTCAAACAACAATCTTTAGACATAGAACACATTAATTGCAACAGTTGGTCCTAGCCTTGAAGTTTATAAGTACAAAATAATTTATTTGGTGAATACATTAAGAAATCAGCTGATTTGTTGATTTATCATATGGTTGATAGTAAATATTAGTACTTGCACATTGTAAGCGACTACGTAAAACCAGAACGAATCTGTATTACTTAATCACTTTTGTCTTAATATATTGGGATTCCTCGAGCGATTATGAGTTGCGCTTAGTCGCTTCCAATGTGCGAGCAGTTTCACAAGTTATTTTATATTACCTTTATAGAATGATCGACACTTTATTTTAGAAGTATGGAAAGACGTTGAAATAATGGTAACCTAACATTGTTTGAACCCCAATAAACTAATTATGTAATATTTCTCTATACCGAAAAAATTCATAATTTTTGCAAAAGTCTTATGTAAAAGTTTTTTCAGTTTTTAAAATATGTTTAAACCTATTTTTTTTAATGAATTTCGAAATTTGGACCTTTTAACCCTAGAACCGGGAGATCGCATGAAACGTGCGATCATGACAACACATTTGTAACGCGTGATTGTATTGAATATTTGACCCACTAAAAATCTTCCAATCTCAAAAAGACAAACACCATTGGAAAGGTAATGTTTCAAACTTTA
>JAGFPH010001978.1:0-11335 GCA_018207615.1 Philaenus spumarius
CATCATGGAGACAAGATTGCAGTTCATATGTGTATCAGGAACAACAGCAATAAAGTAGTAAAGAAGATCAAGGCAATGATTCAACAAGGCATTGATGTAGTGTTGTTTCAGAATGGTCAATATCGAACTTCAGTTGCCAGTCTTGAAACTCAGTTAGTATTGTAGATAAATTAACACTTTTGTATTATAGCACACAAGTTGTAATTTTAAATAAGACCCACAAATAAGCATGATAGTAATAATAATATGATTTAAAAAAATCCTTATTTATAAGATTGAATTTAAACACTTCATATAAGAATATTTCATTTTGAATTCTAGTTAATTTCCCAATATACCTACTCAATTCTTTGTCTTCAGTTAAGTTACTTGCTGGCTTAATTTCAAACATTCAGTTTTACAGATTCAGACTCACACACCTTTGCAGAGAATCTCTATTTTCACTCTATTAATTCCCTCCTATTAATCCAATACCACCCTAAAACATGGTCAATACCACTGTGCATACATGAATAACTGGTAACCTAAACAAAGAAAACAATCCACTACATCTAGAGCTAGCTGCATTGGAGACAATCCTTAGTGATGTTTAAATTGCCTACACATTTTCACAGTTAGGTCACTCAATTTCAAAAGTAGTCATATAAGATCAAGAGTATGGATTCTGGGAGTAAATGATGAATTTTATATCTTCTATTATGGTACTTCAACAAATTTTCCAGCTATACTTGCAGCCCTTCAGCACTGCATAGAACTTGATGCAGATAACTTATGCATATACACCAATTTAAAACAATCTCTCTGTGTAATTTTATCATACATAATACACATACAATGAATTCCTGGACACAGATGGAGATTCTGCCATACAAGTTGCAATTAAAGTTATGTAGGTCAAGAGCCTACAATTTAGAACTGATCAGTCCTGAATGTATTTTGTGTTTTATTTGAAAAATATGTCTGTTAATTTTTTAAACGTTGTGTGTTTGTTCTCAGAGTTGTGACAAGTAAAACACATTTTTAAGCTTATGATATGTGTAAGAGATTTTAATATATTTGAGTGCAAGATGTTCTGTGATACATGAAGAGAACGGCTCTTCATACTGTTAAAAGAACCAAATGGTCTGTATATTTATGAAAAACTAGACAAACCCAAACTTTTGTCTCTCTCTCAAATGCAGGTCATATATAGTTACAGAGAAACGCTTTTTCACCATTTCAAGATGGCACATTCACCTATGTGTATCAGGTGTGGACACAAGATTGAGAGAATTGAACACAGTCTTGAATGTAGCATACAAAGCATATCTTTGAGAGATTGAAAAGCAAGGCTGGATTTACCACTAGGGCTGGCCTAGACGCGCACAATGTCAGCTAAAAAATAAATAACAAAGAAAATGTTTATGATGAGTTAAGAAAAGTCTTTATTTAATTTTCATACAGTTTACTGGTGTACATAATAATTATTGTTGATTGAAGTTTCGTATAGTTTTTCAATGAGGTACAGTAGGCGTAGATATGTAGACATTGGCGTAGAATGCGTGACTCAGGTCTATCAAAAGCAGCTGCTTGGTCAAGTTGCACTCTTGGTTATCAGTGTGTCTCTACTGGTTGTGGCTAGGGCAAGCTGGCACGTAAGATTATTTGTGCACTAGAGATTATAAATATATAATAATATGGTGATAATATAATTGTAATAATAATAATTTATACATATACTGTTATCATAAAGAATAGTTTCTTGATACAAATTGTCAGACCAACTGACCCACCCCCCTCTGATGGTATAAAGAGGGGTGGCAAAAACTCTTGGGGCTAGGAGTGTCAAAACTTTAAATCTGGCACTGTTACTAAAAAGATTGATAGTAAGATTGATGAAGCACCAATTATAACAATCTTTGCTCCTGTTAAAGTCTACTCCTACTTAAATGTATAAAACACATAGTATCATCAGCGTCACTTGATGGTGGACATGGACTAATAAGTAACTTTTTGACACAAACTTAAAAATCTCAATTCAAAACAATTGAGCCTGGTGTGTAAAACTTAAAGGTTGAAGGGAAGTATTTATAACCAAACAAAACCCTTATTTTTGACTGGGCTTCTTCAAGAACAACATTGTCAATACAAAAGTGAACATTGCCTAGCCATTGTCTTATTTTACTGTGATTAGTATGTGACAATATCTTCAGAGTGAGAGAATATACTGATGATTGGGTTACAGTTGCAAAACATGTCAGTTTAGTTAAAGAACAAGAAACAAGATGGTGTCCGACAAATTTTCAATTTTTCTTAACTTAGAATATGTTTTATCTTAAAAGGTAACAGCCCAGATGATTTTTATACAAGCAAGAGAAGTTGAAATCTGCTTGCAGCTAAAAATCAGATTTCTTTTGATTTTTATTTATTCAGGTAAAACATTTTTTCCACTTAGAACTTTTTGATTTTGATTGCAGAGAAGGTTGTCCCATTCAACCCGGATCTTCATTACAAAAGATATTGTACCTGATTCCAACTTTGGAGTCTAATAAGGATAGAAAAGGAATTGCATTAGATGGCCAACTTAAACATACTGAAGACTCAAACCTAGCTTCATCTACATTGTAAGTGATATTTAGTTTTACATGTTTGCCATACTTTTTACAGATGGGTAAATCTATTTATAGAGGAAATTATGAATAAGTACCGGTAAGTACAGGCTGTACAATTTAAGGTTTTTAAAGAATACCATTGAAAGGGAATTTAGTAGAGACAAAATGTCAAACATTCTCTCAATCAAAGACTATGGTAACTTAATTCCAGTTACAATATGAATTTGCATTACAGCAAAGTTAAACTCATGAATATAGTTAAAATTACAATATTATGACATTTAAGAACATTGACTATCACAATTTCTTAATTGATTAGATCAAATTTGTTTTTTTTACAACTTATATTTATAGTTAATTAGTAAGTAATTAGTAGTGTTCTGAAAAGTAATTAGTAGTAGTAGTAGTAATTATGTTAATGAAATCCAGGGCTGTGCGAATCCAGAAATTCTAGATCGAATCCGAATCCGAATAATATTTTTTCAGTCATTTCGAATCCGAATCGAATCCGAATAATATTTGTATGCTAATTACGAATCTGAATCGAATCCGAATAATATTTTTAGGCTAATTACGAATCCGAATTGAGTCCGAATCTCAAGCCTATGAATCCGAATCTCAAGTCTACGAATTCAAATCGAATCCGAATGCTTAAAGTTTGTTGAATTGATACCAAATATTAAAAAATTATACATTTTAAAAGGTATTTATAAAAATTATTATTTATTGGACTGTGAGTAGCTTATTTTAAAATTAAATTATATTAAAAACTAACATTGAATCCAAGTCCATCTTCTTTTTATTGGGAATTTAACACAATCAAATACAGCCCACCTTCTAACTGGTATCATAATTTAGTTAATAATAATTATTAAGTGAATAACATAATACAAATTTAATAGGCAAATTAAATCAGGTAATGTCAAAAATTAAAAAATCAAAATGCAACACTTATAGGCTGCAGTAAAACATGGTGCAACATTCTAAGTTCAAAACCGTTAATGACTTTTTTCTCATTCGTACTGTTTTATCCTTGAAAATTTTTCGAATCTTTTCAGTCACTACTCGATCTTTCGAACCAAATCTGGATTAGCGGATTCGTTTTCGAATATGAATCCAAATATTTTGCCATGGTGGATTCGACTATCGAATCCGAATCGAATCTAGAGATGGATTCGGATTCGAATCTATTTTCGAACTATTTGCACAGCTCTGATGAAATCTACAATAATGTTTAAATAATTTGGTTGCTATTTTAAACATTGTGATAGTCGTGTTATTTTTAATAATTATTCACAACTAATATAATGTATAAAATAGAAATAAAAGTTATAGTTAAATGTACGGAGTGTTTAGTATCAGTAGTCACATTTTTAATTACTAGCTATTTTTAAAAGTAGAGCCAGTATGAAAATTTTTTTACATTAAAGTTAATTTTGTTGTCAATCTCTTTATTCTTATTCAAATAAGAACTTTAAGTCATAGGCTACTGATTTATGAGACACCCTATAGATGTTCAACAACATCTTTAGATTTAAAAATTACTTGGAATTTTTTAGTTCATATTGCAATAAAAGCTTCTTGTTTTAATTTTACTAAACTATAATTTAATTTTTTGTTTTTTAGTCTTTAAACAAAATTAAATGCATAAGTAATGACGACATTTGAGTTTTAGCCTGTCATGTATTATAATGAACTTAAAATTATATTATTCATGTCTGCGTAAAATAGCCATTAAATACGTTAATACATTCATACAGGTGAACCTAGTAAAAGTGTTTTAAAAACGATAAATTTGACTTCATTTTGATTTAATACAAAATTTTTATCAATAGTTAGGAAAATGTATTTTACACCTCTTACCTGCTTTTTTTTAATCTTTTTTTTATTTTTACTGCAATTAGTTCTAAGAACTAACAATCAGCTTAAATCTAACAACATAACATGTAATTCTAACAACATAACATGTAATTTTTCAGTCCAGGTTAACCCATTGGCGCTCCTACTAGGTTGATCTATGATGTCAGCTCAAAAGGCTTAGTCCTCTTGAGTCTTCTATGAAGTTCATCGTTATTGAGAAGCTTACACGCCTCCTCATTAATGTGAATTTTTAGCCGTCTTTCATGGCTTTGAGCACATTTTTTAATTTCTTCAGCAACAGTGGTCACTTTTAAATCCCTATGTAGATCGCAATTACGAACATACCATGGTGCATTAGCACTCATTCTCAAAGTTCTTACCTGGTGAAGAGTATGTTATAACATAAGTTATATTTCTAATAAATTAAAATTTTCAGAATATAGAATAGTACCGTATATAATTAGTTATGGTGACCACATTAACAAGAAAGGGTGACGTGTTATGTTTTGGAAAAACACTGAAAAGTAATATGTAATGTTTAAATAATCTTGTGTATGTAATTTCTAAGTTTGGAAATTAGTTGACTGCCACTCAAAAAAATGTAATAATCAATGATAGCGCTAACACTATTTTACTTCACTTTTGTACAGATTGGCGTCTCCTGATCACCGGGATGCTTTTGGTATTGTAGTATCATATACTGCAAAGGTGAAACTATATTTAGGAGCTCTAGGTGGAGAAGTAACTGCAGAGTTACCATTCATTCTGATGCATCCAAAAGTAAGAGAGAAATAATTATTTAAAACATCTTAGCAAAATTAATTTATAACCATGTGTGAGTTTAAATGTGGATTTATTTATTTTGTTTGTTTTTTAGAATTAATAAGATTTTTGTAACTTTAACTTTTAATGAAATATCATCTATCATTTATTTATAAATACAGAACTTGTTTTTAAATGGAATATTTAACCTTTTCTGGAGTAATGACATTCGGGAATGTCATGATCTCCAATTTGCAGAGGAGTGACTCTAAAACATGAAAATGCGTAGAGGAGTAGACAAAATGTCTCTGAATTTGTAAAACCTCAAACATATGTTGTTTATTATGATATGAAAGAAAATAAAATGGATATATTTTATCTAAAATCTTTAATTAGTTCACAAATGAAATAGTTTTCTTTGTATGAAAATCTTCAAAACAGGTTCATATACACAAGGGAACATTAGAATCAGAGCATTGATAGGTTGTGTCCTTTTAATTTTGCTCTTTATTTGTTGAATTGTACCATAGATGCGTATGTAGCATCACTTTTGAAACTGCTTTGTTTGTCAGAGCGGTTGATGAATGTGGCACACCGTTAGACGCTCGGGATGTTTGTCGCCGCTTATGGTCTCGGGACAATAATCCCTTTTTTTCTTGGTGTGCGATGCATCTCAAATATCTATCTCAGAAAAACTTTTATAAACGGGGAGCTATAAAAATATATGCCAAATATGTACATAATAAACCATCGTTCTAACTAATAAAATATGGAATAAGAATAAATGTCGACCACTCCAAATTCGTACAACAAATATAACTCAGCATATTTTACCGTATGCTACTAGTGTACAGAAGATTGGTTTTAACCATTTTACCTGAGAAATAGTGCACAAACACCTGTGACACATTACAGAAAGATGATTGGCTATAAGACTGTTATGTGTTTTTTTATTATTATTAGGGGGTTTATGTGATCCACCACCGGGACCCACTGCACCTAAACCATGAGGTCCTCTGTGCCCCATGTCTAGGCAGCAGTTCACATCAAACCCGCCCTTTTTGCAAAACGAAGGAGTCCGTGGGGGCCTTCCTCTCGTATATAACTGGTGTCAGGGTATCCTTGTCCCAGATATTTCTGCCTCATTGATGCGAGGGCATCACATTCGCATAGAACGTGGAAAGAAGTTTCCTCCTTCACTCCACACCTTCGACATAATGGGTTGTTCTCCAACCCCATTAGGTGAAGGTGCCTCCTCAGAGAGTTGTGTCCCGTCAGGAGACCGACCAACAACCTCACTTCCGGCCTGCCAAGACCCAGCAGAGTTCTGCTTAGGTGTCCATCCAGGCCTCTGTTATGTGTTAGTAGTAGACAGTGAGTCAATTGTTCCTAAACAGCAAACTGTGCCTTTAACGCCTCTCTCCTGTCAATAAAGGGTGTTACTATCATCCATCCCTTTCCCTATTCTGCAGTGACCTCGGATCAAAACTATTTTGTGTAAGGTGTCTTCCATCAAATGGCTTGCAGAACATTACCACTCCTTTTGTAATATTTGTACATGACTTTTTAGAACGTCATTAAGCATTGCGCGCACTGATCATGCACATCACAGCCCTGGACCAACCTGCATCAATCAGCAAACCATCAGACCCACTTGTCAAGCACTAACCAGCACCAGCAGTTTATTTGCTTGTCTGTGCGCACATCTACCCACCAAATAGTCCGTTTTTTGTGACTGAAAATACACCTGGCCCTAATAACTGACTATTGTCTACTGAGCCGAAATTTGACCCGAACGCTTTCTATCTATTGGATCCTGTACAGCCCAACAAATTCAGAATTCTTCTCCGACCTTTCGCTTCCAGCATGCTGGTTGCTGCTGTTGCAGGTTCGTGCTGCTGCAGGACAAGAGGGTGCTACTACATTGAAATACATGGGCACAATCAGACTTTGGTTTTTGCAGGGCACGGCATGGCATGGCTGTGCAGGACAAGTGCGTGTGATGCTTTACTATTTAAGTGTGGTTTGCCGTACTGTATACTCCTGAAAGGGTTTATTTTGACAGCATGAGTGCCCCTCCCTGAGATTAATTAATCTAATTGTTATACTTTGTCACTTTTGAACTTACTGCATTAATAGCTGCTGAGCATTTTTATTTTAAATGAATGTAATGAAATTAAATCTTTAATATCTGTATTATAATTCAATGCAAATACCAATGTAAATTTTAAATCTGATGAATTGATTGTAAACAAAATTAAAGTGTTTGTAATTTTTTATATCAAAGTTTAAATTTATTTGCAGTACTATTTGAGTTCAATCCAAACAAGGGCAAACTATATTTAGGGAATGATCCCCTTAATGGTTTTTGCTTTAAAATAATCTTTAATAAAATGAGAGGTTCACCATTCTTAAACGTATGAGGAAGTATGTACTTAAAGTTCAAATGTAATGTTTCATTATGATTAAATAGTTTGTGTGATGATGAGAACGTGTATTTGTACTACTGCCAAACCCAACAAGCTTGTAAACACTTAGGCCCCAAAAATAGCTTTTGTAAGAGTCAAGTTTCTCCAAAAGTACATAAAAACATTACAAATATATTAATGTTATTTGATTAGAGTTTAATATATAACATAAAACTAAGTTACTTATGATATGGTTCTAATTTTCTTCAGTAACACCACATCTCTTTCCCGCTTTCTTCCTTTTATTATAGCAAGACTTTTATTATACAAAAGTGGGTAAATAGGCTGTGTGTTTTATCAGGTCGTAGATTAATTGACTACTGCATGGATTAATAGCTTAATGAGTTTAGTGAACATTTGAAAGATGGCAATGATAAAAAAGAGTAGTTTTGCATAGGTAAGGTTTTTTTGGAAAGTTTTGCATGTAAGGTTTGGAAAGGTTTATATTGAAAACTAAAAACGAAAAAGTTTACAAAATAACATCTGTGGTTGAGTTTCTTCAGAAAAATAAATAAATAAAGGAGATACAGTAGAGTCCCACTAATCCGAACTAATTGGGACCGAACTCTGTTCGGTTTATACAATTTTCGGATTAACCGAAATCATTAAAATAATGTAAAAAAAGGATGATAACTTAATAAAAACAGTCTATTGTAATATGTGCAGAGTGTACTCGAGCGAGAATGTTGTCCTTTCCCTGCATGATTTCACTCTGTATGAAACCATATTAAAATTAAAGTTCTTTTTTTGATTACATTAGGCTTGAATTTAGTATCTAACCTACGAAAGAAATACATTAAGTGAAGATTCGATGATACACAACAAAACAAAAAATTAACAGTGTTTGTTTGGTTTCCTTTATCTGCGACACACTTTTTTCTAACAAAAGACAGAAAGCTCTGGAGATACTAGGCCTAAGTGGACGCTTCTAAAATCAACAAAAAATAGACAGTGTTTGTTTAGTTTCCTTTATCTATGACACACTTCTTGCTCCCTTGAGAATACATGCGCTGTGATTTTGTCACACTCTTTGTCATGCTACGTTTCACAAGTACAGTAACTGGTTGACCGTGGTTAACTTTTTATTATTTTTAGTTACGCTTCTTTGAATTTTGTAGCTGTATTGTATAAAATTGTGCAACAATAACTTTGAATAAACTGTAAAATATGGCAGAAAAGTTTGTCTATATCTCTAACATAAGTGCAAAGAGGACTAGAGGATGTGACACTACTCTTGCTATACCTTTGCACCGGACTATGAAATATAATAAATCATTTACTGTGTCCGCTTGCCGTCTGTGGAATTCGCTACCGGATGCAATTAAGTCTGCTGACGGCCGTGTCCAGTTTTCAAAGCTATTGATGTCATATTTATTGTTCAGAGTGGATGATGCATCCCAGTTTTGAGGCATACATTGGAAGTGTTTATTGTTCAGTTGTATGAATGTGTAATTATGATTGTAATGCTTATTAACCTGTTTGTAATAATTGCTGTTAATGTTTTTATAAATTGCATAAGCTACATTTATTATTATTTGTTGTCTGTTAAAGTAATATTTATTTTTAAGAATTTAATTTTGTATAATATGTTTGTAATTTTGTATAATATGTTTGTATTTTTGTATTGGGGTTAGGTGGAAGAGAGGACTAAACAGTCCTAACCTCGCCCCAAAAAATAAAGTCATTTATTATTATTATTATTAAAACATTGTTTCTTTTTATCCGTTTGCCATTTAAGATCACTTTTATGAACTTAGTAATTTTTAATGATTTTTTTCTCTAATAATTAGTGTTTGGATTATCCGAATTTTCAAATTAGCGAGACTCTACTGTACTTTCAGAACTAGTGAAGTTTGTGAGAGACTTCTTTCGTTGAACTCTGCCTTTTAAAGTATCTAAAAGTTTACTAATAAAATAAGTAGAATTGTTAGTATTTTGTGCTCTTTCAATATTTTGCAATAAATTATTCTCTTAAAAATTAAACGACATGACTTTACAATGTTTCAGCCAGACGCTAAGCCTAAGCTTATGACAGCTGACAGCGAAGCCGATGTAGAGATGTTCCGTCAGGATACTGTTGATGAACCACTTCTTCATTAAGTTAAACATAAAATTTACAATATAAATTAAAAACTGCAATTAATAACAAAACTGCAAGTATTTATCTGTATTTAATGTAAACTATGGAAATAAAGCTATATATTTATAATATGAAAATAAAAGGATGCTCTTTATTCTAAATAGGAAGCAGTGATAGGATTGTGTCTTAGACTTAGTTTGTACACTCATAGTTTATAATTTGGTTATTGATGTTGAGTTTTTTTTTTGGGGAAAAACTAAAGGTGTTGGGTCTTAATAAAAAAAAACTTATTAAAAAATGTATTTTCAAACTTAAAACTCTGAGTCTGAAGTATCTCGCAAAATAAATCAAGCAAAGAATTGCAAGTTTGATTTGAGGAGAGTTCTGTTAGCCATCTCAGTTCCAAAAAAATTTTGTATGTAGGTAGCTAAAAATGAAAACTCACAGAATATACAATACATACAGACTTTTTTCTTTGTTGCTGTTTTGTTTTTCACCTCCCATAAAAGTGTTGTTAAATGAAATGAATATCATGGTTTTAACCCTCAAAGTGGCAGACTGCAGTCTCTCGGGCGCAAATGCAACCCGCTCGAACCTTAGCGAGAATTTGCATATATTTGCATAATCGATAATTTAACCCACTTACAATAATACAATCGTAATAAAACTGGCACCATTGGAAAGGAACTGAATTTAACTTTAATTTTTGTATTTACAACTTTTTCGTAAAACGTATATTTACATACGTAATCATCGTTTTAAAATATGCATTTTGTGTTACAGCTATTTCCGCAGGCGAATCTGCATACAATTAATTGTACTGTTATTTCCCACTTCTTCAACGTTCAAGACTATCTATACAAATATTTCTTTAGCTATTATAAAGATACCATTCGATTCGTCAAGATTTTATCTTTCTGTTGGTGCCTTCTAATCAGATGTCACTATAAAAATAGTATTTTTTCCAAGAATAACTGTAAACCCTTGCGATTGGACAGTTTTTCAACCAATGAAACAGCCCATTTGTCAAGTGATTTTACGCCTACCATATCAAATGTTTTGACAGATTTCTTTACACCATTTTGTACAGCAAAGTCTGAATTTTGTAACGGTGGGAATTAATCCAGAAATAACCGGTTTTTTGTCTGTCTAGACGACAAATGAAATGTACATAATTATTACGTTCTAGTGAGAAAGTCTAGCGCGTTGGTTCAAATGTCCCGTTCTATACGCAGTTTGTAGACTGGTGACTTTTCATTAGATTGATGTCATTTTGTTATTGAAATAAATATAACTCAAACACTTTTGTGAACTAAGGAAAGACAAGTATACCGTTCTTTTCTTTGATTTATCCTCTACACTTTGTTATAATAATATTTCATTTTTGAGCAAAGCATATATTAGTAAATGACGTATTGACCCCGAATAATTTTCTAAATGGTTTCTTAACAGACATCGTTGGCTGTGGTTCGGATTCCATGTAAAACTGTAGGTCCCGTCTTCATTAGCCTTAAGTGCAAAACACGACGTTAAACACAAAAAAAAAAAAAAAAAAAAAAAAAAAAAAAAAAAAA